>PITA01003338.1:0-141281 GCA_004023965.1 Spilogale gracilis
AACTTCCAGACTCTTTCTATGAAGCCAGCATTACTCTAATCCCCAAACCAGACAAAGACCCCATCAAAAAGGAGAACTTCAGACCAATATCTCTGATGAATATGGATGCCAAGATTCTCAACAAGATCCTTGCTAACAGGATCCAACAATACATTAAAAAGATTATCCACCATGACCAGGTGGGATTTATCCCAGGGATACAAGGGTGGTTCAACACTCATAAAACAACAACGTGATAGAACAAATCAATAAGATTAGAGAAAAGAATCACACGGTACTCTTAATTGATGCAGAAAAGGCATTTGACAAAATACAACATCCGTTCCTGATCAAAACTCTTCAAAGTATAGGGATGGAGGGAACATTTCTCAATCTCATAAAATCTACCTATGAAAAACCCACAGAGAATATCATTCTCAATGGGGAAAAACTGACAGCCTTTCCTCTGAGATCAGGAACAAGACAAGGATGCCCACTCTCACCACTACTGTTCAACACAGTGTTAGAAGTCTTAGCAACAGCAATCAGACAACAGAAAGAAATAAAAGGTATTCAGCTTGGCAAAGAAGAAGCCAAGCTCTCTCTCTTTGCAGATGACATGATACTCTATGTGGAAAACCCAAAAGATTCTACTCCCAAATTACTAGAACTCAAACAACAATTTGGTAATGTGGCAGGATACAAAATCAACACACAGAAATCAGTTGCATTCTTATACACTAACAATTAAAATATAGAAAGGGAAATCAGAGAATTGATTCCATTTACAATAGCACCAAAAACCATAAGATACTTAGGAATAAACCTAACCAAAGAAGTCAAGGATCTGTCCTAGAGGAACTACAGAACACTCATGAAAGAAATTGAAGAAGACAGAAAAAGATGGAAGAGCATTCCATGCTCATGGATCAGAAGAATAAACATTGTCAAAATGTCTATACTGCCCAGAGCAATCTATACTTTCAATGCCATTCCGATCAAAATTCCACCAACATTCTTCAAAGCATTGGAACAAACAATCCTAAAATTTATATGGAACCAAAAAAGACCCCAAATCGCTAAGGAATTGCTGAAGAAGAAAAACAAAGCTTGGGGCATCTCATTACCTGACTTCAGGCTTTATTACAAAGCTGTGATTACCAAGAAAGCATGGTCCTGGCACAAAAACAGAGAAATAGACCAATGGAACAGAGTAGAGAGTCCATATATGGACCCACAAATCTGTGGGCAAATCATCTTCGACAAAGCAGGAAAAAATATCCAGTGGAAAAAAGACAGTCTCTTCAATAAATGGTGCTGGGAAAATTGGACAGCTACATATAGAAGAATGAAACTAGACCATTCTCTTACACCACACACAAAGGCAAACTCGAAATGGATGAAAGACCTTAAGGTGAGGCAGGAACCCATCAAAATCCTGGAAAAGAACATAGGCAGTGACCTCTTTGACATCGGCCACAGCAACTTCTTTCAAGACATGTCTCCAAAGGCAAAGGAGACAAAAGCAAAAATGAACTTTTGGGACTTCATCAAAATAAAAAGCTTATGCACAGCAAAGGAAACAGTTAACAAAACAAAGAGGCAACCCACAGAATGGGAGAGGATATTTGCAAATGACAAACAGACAAAGGGCTGATATCCAAGATCTATAAAGAACTACTCAAACTCAACATCCAAAAAGAAGATGAACACATCAGAAAATGGGCAAGAGACATGAAGAGGCACTTCTCCATAGAAGATATACAAATGGCTAACAGACACATGAAAAAATGTTCATCATCACTAGCTATCAGGGAAATTCAAATCAAAACCACACTGAATACCACCTTACACCAGTCAGAATGGCCAAAATTAACAAGCCAGGAAACAACAAGTGTTGGAGAGGCTGTGGAGAAAGGGGAACCCTCTTACACTGTTGGTGGGAATGTAAACTGGTGCAGCTGCTTTGGAAAACAGTGTGGAGATTCCTTAAAAAATTAAAGATAGAGCTACCCCATGACCCTGCAATTGCACTACTGGGCATTTACCCCAAAGATAAAGATGTAGTGAAAAGAAGGGCCATATGTACCCCAACGTTCATAGCAGCAGTGGCCACAGTCGCCAAACTGTGGAAAGAGCCAAGGTGCCCATCAACAGATGAATGGATAAAGAAGATGTGGTAAATGTATACAATGGAATACTACACCTCCATCAGAAGGGATGAATATCCAACTTTTGTAGCAACATGGACTGGATTGGAGGAGATTATGCTGAGTGAAATAAGCCAAATAGAGAAAGTCAAGTATCACATGGTTTCACTTACTTGCAGTGCATAAGGGGTAACCTAGAGGACAGTAGGAGAAGGAAAGTAACTGGGAAGTAGGGTAATCCAGGGAGAGAAATGAAACAACAGAGACTTTGGACACAGAAACACACTGAGGGACTTGAAGGGAGGGGGGTGGGGGGATGGGAGAGCCTGGTGGTGGGTACTGAGGGCACCTTTTGCATGGAGCACTGGGTGTGGGGAATGGGGAATGAATCTTGGAACACTGGAAAAAAAATTTAAGTAACATAAAATAAAAAAAAGAAGTCTCATAGACTGTTTTTTTGGCAAATTTCACAGAAATGTTTTATTTATCTGATGATTATTCAATAGATCTTTAAAAAATCTTTAAACCATGACTATTGCAAGAAATACGGATATCTAGAAATCACGTGAACAATTTATTCAGACAATTTAAGTAACTTGAGATTTTGAATGATGAATAATACACATTGCACTTAGCACAATGCTTTCTTTAGTTTACAAAATTTTCCTAGTCTGATATTTGCATCTCTGGAAAGGTAATTTTTTTTGAGAGCAATATATTGCATTAGACTTGAAAGTCCTATATGAGAATGGCTGTTTTCCATATTTTCTCTTCATCATTCATGAGGAAGGATTATTTATCTCTATAGCATTGCATTGCATTTTAGCAGTTTATGTACTCATTCCCCACTCTCTAAATTGTGAATTCTTAAGGACAAACAATATAAATATTTGTGCTTGGGTACAGAATAATTGGTTAATAAATATTAAATAAATAATTGAATGATTGTGCTGACACCCCAGACATAACATTAATACAATTTATTCTTTATTTTTATCGAGGGTTAAATTTATAATAATGTGTCTACCCACATCAAGAATGCCTTGTGAGCAAAATAAAGAACCTTTTCTTTGGAGGATCTGTATCTTTGGTGATATTTACTTACCTTTAGTCTATTGATTTAGAATTTGACAGAGCATTTAGATGAAATAAACCTGAGTTGACAGCCCATGATCAGGTGCTCAGTCCGGTTTCATGGACCTAAATGACTGTCTATTTGGTTTTTTTTTTTTATTGGATGCTCTGTTCATTTTTTAAATTTTATAAATCTATTTCATTATTATAATTACACTTAAAAACGTACTCATTTTGGGGTGCCTAGATGGCTCAGTTGCCCAAGGATCTGACTTGGTTTCAGCTCAGGTCATGATCTCAGGGTCATGAGATGGATCCTGCATCAGGCTCTGCACTTGGCATGGAACATGCTCAAGATTCTCTCTCCCTCTTTCTCTGTCTCTCTCCTCTTGTGTGCATTCTCTCTCTCTCTCTCACTCTCTCTCTCAGAAAAAAAAAAGTAATTCATTGTAATATGCAATTTGGTGAAGTTTGAATATACATTTTGGTGAATCTGTAAACACTGCCACATCAAGACATAAATCATCTCTATCATTCTAAAAGATTTTTCAGGTTTTTACTGATTAACCACACACACACACACACACACTTGGCTAACCATAGGCAGCTAATCGTCTGATTTCTGTCATTGTAATTTAGTTTTGACTGTTTTAAATGCCTTATATATAGAATCACAGATGATTCATTCTTTTATACCTGAATTCTTTCATGCAGCATAATATTTTTCTCTCTTTGCTACCCCTGCCTTTCTTCCATCCCTCTCTAGCCTGCTTCCTCCATCATTAACTGGCTGTATTAGTGCGGTACATTTGTTTCAATTAATGAACAAATATTGACTGATAAATTACAATTAACTAAAGTCCATAATCTATATTAGTGTTCACTCTTTATGTTGTACATTCTGTGAGTTCTAACAAATTTATAATGGCATGTTTCACTGCCCTAAATTAAGATGTACCAGAATTCACCTATTACTAGATAATTAGATTGTTTTTAGTTTTTGGCTATGGTGATAAACTTACTATGAAAAGATTTTATGGTCATATGTTCAAATTTCTCTTGGATACTTTCCTTGGAATGGAATTGCTAGGACATTTTAAATTTTAGCCATACTGGTGGGTCAATCATTTAACAGTGTGGAACTAATTTGAACTTCTCTAATGAGTAATGTGTGAGTACCTTTAATATGCTTATTGGTCATTTGTATTTCTGCCTTTTTATGTGTCTGTATAAATCTTTTGCCTAATTTTAATTGTGCTAAAGTTTTCTTATTATTCAGTTGTCTAAAACTCTTCATTTTGTTTCAGTCATATTTTTTGAAGAGCAACATTTTTAATTTTTATGAAACCCAATTTATCTTTTTTTTTTCTTTTTTGTTCAGTGCCTCTATGCCCTTTCTAGGAAATATTTGCCAATTGCAAATTTGCAAAGATGTTGTCATATGTTTTCTTCCAGAGGATTGGTAGTCTTGGCATTTACATTAAATTCTATGATTCATTTTCAATCAATTTTGTATTTGGTGTGAAGTGAAGATTAAAGTTGTTTTTCTTTTTCCATATATTTCCTGTTTTCCTGAGCCCATTGTTGCAAAGACATTTTACCTTAGAATTTCTGCTGGAAACGAATTGACCATATAAGTTCTGGCCTATTTCTGAACTATCTCTTTTGTTTCCTTGATCTGTACCTGGATCGTATGTGAACCTTAGGTTACCATAATGACTCTTCTTTATATGCAGTATTAATTACAAAAACTGTTTGTTTTCAAAAGCAGTTTCACTCCTTTTAAGTCCTTTACATTTCCATATAAATTTTGTAAGTAGCTTATCAAAAGTCTACAATGTCGTCTGCTGGAATTTTGTTTGGGATAGAGTTGAATGTATAGCTCAATTTGGGGAGAATTTACAGTTTAACAACATTGAGTGCTCTATTTCATGGGCACTTATGTTTTCTTTAATTTCTCTTTTGTAGTTTTTAGTGTGTTGGTCATACATACATTTTCTTACATTTACTAGATTATCTCACCATTTTGATGTAATTGTAAACAGTATTTTCCAATTTTATTTTGCAATTGTTTGCTAAGAGTATATGTACAAATGTGATTGATGTGTATTTATTGATTTTGAGGCTATAAACTTTTAAAATTAACTTACTGGTTCCAATAGTCTTTCCTTAGGATTTTCTATATGTACAATCATGCTCTCCATGAAAACTTTCCTGGTTCTCTCTCTCTGGTTGCTTTTATGTCTTTTCTCTGCCTTATTGTACAGGTGAAGAATTCTAGTACAGTGTTGAATAGAAATGGTGAGAGGTGACATTTTGGGTTTGTTCCTGTTTTTAGGGACAAAGCATTTTTTCTCCATTAAGCATTTTGTAGAGCAAAAAGATCTGGTTACCAATCCCAAGTGAGGATTCTCTACGATGTGGAGGAGAGCAAAAAATACAATAAAGCCAACCACTTACTAGCAGCCCACCCACATACTTGGTCCATTACCTCTTCTACAGGTTCAGAGTTGCCAGGGATGACCTGACACGTAAGCACCGGTAGAGAAGGTAGAGTAAGCCAAGCAAGTTCAGCATCTGTACTGTGTGCCCTTCTCCCACGGCCGGTGGGTTCCTCCTAAGACAGGACAATGAATGCACTGTACACACCTGCTTTGTGCTGCTGGCAAAGACCCTGCTCCCTTCTTGTGGAAGATAGATACACCGATGGAGATGGCCAGGTGCCATATAATGCACATACTTGAAGAGGACAAGGGAGTTCATTGGGTATTCAAAACAGGAGAGAAGTTTCTCTTAATCAGGAAGCACAATATGGGGCTAAGTGACAGCTCAGCACTGAACGTCTATGTGGAGGAATGTTCCAGGCTAAGGTCACTAATGAGGTATTCCCCGGGAGTGGCAGCAGGTCACCCTATGACTACTTTCTTATGTATTTCTTAAGTTTCCCTGTGTTAATATTCCCTTAAGATGTTACATACAAGTTTATTTGTAAATATCTTTTTATCAAGTTAAAAATGTTTACTTCTATTTCTATTTCTTTTTTTTTTTTTTTTAAGATTTTTTTATTTATTTGACAGAGAGAAACACAGCCAGAGAGGGAACACAAGCTGTGGGGACTGAGAGAGGGAGAAGCAGGTCTCCTGCCGAGCAGGGAGCCTGATGCAGGACTTGATCCCGGGTCTCCGGGATCATGACCTGAGCCGAAGGCAGTTGCTCAACCGACTGAGCTGCCCAGGCGCCCCACTTCTATTCCTATTTCTGAGAGTTTTACCAGTGGGTATTGAATTTTGTCAAATGCTTTCCTGCTTCTAATGAGATGATCATACAGATTTTCTTATTAAGTCCATTGTACTGAATTACATTGATTGTTCTTTGAATGTTGAACCAGCCTTGCATTTCCAGTACAAATCTCTTTTGGTCATAATTTATAATCTGTTTTTATTGCTGAATTTAATTTGATAAGATTTGTTAGGGATTTTTTTCACCTTGATTCCAGAAAGGTACAGGTTTGTTCTCTTTTCTTTTACTCTCCTCCTTCTCCTCCCCTTTTTCTTTTTCTTCTTTCAAAATGCCTCTTTTAGATTTTAATATTTGGAAAATCAGCATCATAAAATGAACTATGGACTGTTTCTTATTTACTTTCTAAAAAGTTTGTCCAAAGTTGTTATTGTTTCTTCCTTAAGCAGTTGACATAATTTATCAGTGACATTATCTTGGCCTGTAACTTTTTCATGTGAAAGCTTTTAATTGCAAATACAGTATCTTTAATAGATGTAATGCTATTCTCCCCTCTGATAATCATAAGCCGTTCTGAATAGTTAAGAGTCTGGTTCTTGGTTTGTATCTCTCTCTTTTTTTCCCGTTGCTAGTTCATTTTATTTCTTAAATTACACACGTGAAATCATAAGGAATGCATCTTTCTCTGACTTATTTCATTTAGTGTAATACTCTCTAGCTGAATCCATGTCATTGCAAAAGGCAAGATTTCATCTTATTTACAGCTAAGTAATATTCTATTGTATATACATACCACTTCTTACTTTATCATTCATCAATCAATGGACATTTGGGCTGTAATTTGGTTATTGTAGATAATACTGTTAGAAACATCAGGGGGCATGTATACTTCAAACCAGTATTTTGTATTCTTTGGGTAAAGACCTAGTAGTGTGATTGCTGGATTATAGGGCAGTTCTATTTTTAATTTTCTGAGGAAACCCATATTGTTTTCCACAGTGGCTGCTCGGGTTTGCATTCCACCAACAGAGCAAGAGAGTTTCTTTTCTTTATATCCTTGATAATAACTGCTGTTTCTTGTGTTCTGGATTTTAGCCATTCTGACAAGTATCAGGTGATACCTCATTGTAGGTTTTTTTTAAGGCTTTTATTTATTTATTTTACAGACAGTAAGAGCAAGAGAGATCACAGAGGAAGAAGAAGAGGGAGAAGCAGATTTTCCGCTGAGCAGAGAGTCTGATGTGGAACTTGATCCCAGGACCCTGAGATCACAACCTGAGTCAAAGGCAGATGCTTAACCGACTGAGCTACGCAGGTGCCCTCACTATAGTTCTTATTCGCATTTCCCTGATGATAAGTGATGAGCATCTTTTTACATGTCCATCAGCCATCTGTACGTCTTCTTTGGAAGAATGTCTGTTCATGTCTTCTGCCCATTTTTAACTGGATTTATTTTTGAGTATTGAGATTTATAAGATCCTTATATATTTTGGATACAAAATCCTTTATCAGATATGTCATTTATAAACATCTTCTCCCTTTGCATAGACTGCCTTCAGTTTTGTTGATTGTTTCCTTCATTGTGCAGAAGATATTATCTTTGATGTAGTCTCAATAGTTTATTTTTGCTTTTGTTTCCCTTGCCTCAGGAGACATATCTAGAAAGAAGTTGGTGCAGCTGATGTCAAAGAAGTTACTGCCTATTCTAGGATTCTTACAACTCTGGGTCTCACATTTAGGACTTTTAACCCATTTTGAATTTATTTTTGTACATGGTTTAAGAAAATGGTCCAGTTTCATCCTTTTGCATGTTTCTTTCCAGTTTCCCAATACCATTTGTTGAAGAGACACTATTTTTTCTATTTGGATATACTTTCCTGATTTGTTAATCGACCAGATAATTGTGGGTTCATTTCTGGGTTTTTCTGTTCTCTTCCTTTGGCACAATAGTCCCTTTTAAAAATAGTAATTCTAGTTATGGCTGCTCATTCTTCCTGATTATGTGTTCTCTCTCTTGCTCTGTCTCTTAGTTTACTAGAATTTATCCACTTTATTGGTCTTTGTATGAATAGTTTTTGTTTCATCAATTTTCTACATTATTTATCCATTTTTAAATTTCATTCATTTCTGCTATTATTTTCTTCTAACTTTGAATTTAATCTGCTCTTTACTTTCAACTTCTTAGGTGGATGCTTTAAAAAATCAAAAAAAATGTTTTTAAGTTTTAAAATTTAAAATTTTCTTCTTTTCTTATGTAAGTATGAAAAGGTCTCAATTTCTTGCAAAGCACTGTTTTAGTTGCAGTCTATAAACTTTGACATACTGTGTTTTCATTTCATTCAGTTTGAAATATTCTCTCAGATATGTTTCTTTTGCCTATGGGTTATTTAAATGTGAGTTGTTTAATTTCTATATATGTTACCTAATGTTACTAACTTGTAATTTAATCCAGTTTGATTGGAAAGCATACTCTGTATTGAATCAGACTTTTTACATTTTTTTCAGTCTTTTTACATGTATTGAGATTTGTTTTATACCCCAATATATGGTCTTTCTTGGTGAAGGTACTCTGTATACATGAACAATTTTGAGGATTCTGTCCTTTTGGTTATACTGTTGTGTAACTTTCAATTTAGTTAACATGATTGATATTGTTATTCAAGGCTACTTGTTTTCTTAATTCCTACTGGTTTTCAGTATACTTTCAGCCTACTATTCTATAAATTACTGAAATATATTATTATAATCTTCTACTATATTTATGTCTATTTCATTTTTAGCTCCATAAACTTTAGGTTAATTATTTTCAAATTCTGTTATTAGCTGTACACATTTAGGATTTTTTTGTCTTCTTGATGAATTGCCCCCTTTGTGACTATGAAACACAGCTTTTTGAATCATTGTTAATATTTATTTTTTAATATTTTTGTATTGAAATAGATTTTGTCTGATATTAGAATAGTCATACCAACTTTTTATGGTTAATGTTTATATGGTATATCATTTTTCCTTCCTTTACTTTTATCTATCTTCATATTTAGAGTGATTGCATATAAAAGTATACAGGTCAGCATTAATTTTTGCTCAATTTAAAAACCACTGGCTTTCTATTCATGTGTTTAGACTGTCTACGCTCCATGAAATTATCAATGCATTTGGTTTTAAGTCTTTCATTTTAATTTTCTCTGTGACTTATCTGTTATTACTTTCATTTTATTACTCCATTATTGACTTTTTTTGGCTTAACTGAGCATATTTTGGTGTTCTATTGGCTCTTATCTTTATCTTATTTTTGAAAAAAAAATTAGTAGTTGTTCAACAGTTTATAATATATACCTTTATCTTTTACCGTCATCACTCAAACTTTATTAAATCACTATATATATATATATATATATATAAGAACTTCACAATCATCTACTTCTGTTTCTTTTTTTATTACATTATTTTATTTTTTCAGTGTTCCAAGATTCATTGTTTATGCCCCACACCCATGCAATTTGTGTCCTCAATACTCACCACCAGGCTCACTCATCCTCCCACTCCCCTCCTTTCCAAGACCCTCAGTTTGTTTCTGAGTCCAAAGTCTTTCATGTTTCATCCCCCTCTCTGATTTACTCCAGTTCACATTTCCTTTCCTTTTCCTACTGTCCTCCATATTACTCCTTATGCTCCACAAGTAAGTGAAATCATATATTTGACTTTCCCTACTTGGCTTATTTTACTCAGCATAATTTCCTTCTTGAGATTTCATTCTAACACTACTGTCCATGTTGCTATAGAAGTTGGGTATTCATCCTTTCTGATGGGTGCATAATATTCTATTGTATATATGGACCATATCTTCTTTATCCATTCGTCTGTTGAAGGGCACCTTGGTTCTTTCCACAGTTCGACAATTGTGGCCATTGCTGCAATAAACATTGGGGTACATATGGCCCTTCTTTTCACTACATCTGTGTCTTTAGGGTAAATACCCAGTAGTGAAATTGCAGGGTCATAGGGTAGCCTATTTTTAATTTTTTAAGGAATCTCCACACTGTTTTCCAAAGTGGCTGCACGAACTTTCATTCCCACCAATAGTGTAAGAGGGTTCCCCTTTCTCCACAGCCTCTCCAACACTTGTTGTTTCCCATGCTGTTAATTTTGGCTATTCTGACTAGTGTAAGGTGGTATCTCCATGTAGTTTTGATTTTAATTTACCTGATAGTTAATGATGATGAACATTTTTTCATATGTCCATTAGCCATTTGTATGTCTTCTATGGAGAAGTCCCTCTTCATGTCTCCTGCACATTTTTTGGTGTGATCATTTTTTTTTTTTTTTTTTTTTTTTGGTTGTTGAGTTTGAGGAGTTCTTTATAGATCTTGGATATCAGCCCTTTGTCTGTAGTGTCACTTGCAAATATCTTCTCCCATTTCGTGGGTTGCCTCTTTGTTTTGTTGACTGTTTCTTTTGCTGTGCAGAAGCTTTTTATTTTGATGAGGTCCCCAAAGTTCATTTTTGCTTTTGTTTCCTTTGACTTTGGAGACGTGTCTTGAAAGAAGTTGCTGTGGCTGATGTCAAAGAGGTTACTGCCTATGTTCTCCTCCAGGATTTTGACAGATTCCTGCCTCACGTTGAGATCTTTCATCCATTTTGAGTCTATCTTTGTGTGTGGTGTAAGAAAATGGTCAGGTTTCATTCTTCTATACATAGCTGTCCAATTTTCCTAGCACCATTTGTTGAAGAGACTGTCTTTTTTCCACTGGATATCTTTTCCTGCTTTGTCCAATTTACCTGCGGGTCCATATCTGGACTCTCTACTACTTCTGTTTCTATACACTTTGTGGTATTTTGTTGTTAAACATTTTTTTCTAGATTTGTTATCAACACTTCAATGTATTAGTATCTTTTTTTTTCAAAATTCAATTATCTGGTTTTTTTTTAAAGAAGAAAAATTTTTTGTTGTTGTTTGGCAGCATATTTATAAAATATCACACTCTTTTTTCCCATATATCTGTTCATTTTTTTCTAGCTATATCCAGACAAATGGCAAATATAGTACCACTTATTCCATTGTTCCTAGAAAAAGAAGTTCACAGATGTTTTTATTTTATTTTGAAAGTTTTATGATCATTATCTTGAAAGAACAACAAGTCACTTGACACTTTCTGGTCTAGTAAAATCTGTATGAGACAATTGAGGAAGGAGACTCCAAACTCCAAAACAGCATTTAAATTCCAAGTCTGCAAGTTTTACAACGAACGTATATGTGCCTGGAATACACCACTACAGGGCAGTAGAAGCTCCACAGTCCAGGAAATATCTTGAGATACCAGAAATTTAACAGTTCTAAACCATTTACATTCAATAAACTTTCCCTTTGACTACTACTACTATAATTTACATGGTACATGAATGCTATAAAGTAATGATATAGCCCAATTTTAGATTTATTTAGTGTCTTTCTTTGGAGATTTTCAACTATCTATGCTACATATTTTCTTATTAGTGAACAAAATTTGAAGAAAGATTCATGTATTTTTAAACCAATACAAATATTTTAATTGCTGAAATAATTATAATAAAACTACACATATTTATTACACTTTTAGAAAAAAAGCATGGTTTCAGAATCAGATTACAGTTTAGATCTAAATTCTTAGTAGCTGTGAGATCTTGGGTTGGTTCTTAACTTCCAAAAATATTAATTTCTAGATCTATAAAGTTGGAATAATCACATATAATACTCAGATTACTGTAAAGATTACATAAATCAATGTGTGAAAAACTCATGGTATCGTACCTAGAAAAGAAACTTGTTAAATTTCAGTTTCTCTTTCCAGAAGTTTCTCATATCACAAATAACATAATAGGAACTTAAAGGTTAAATGACTTTCTCAATGTCAAACTCTTAGTAGTGTTAGAACAAAATCTCAGTTCTAAAGCTCTTTTTTTTTTTAACTACAACATAGCTACCTCAGAAGTAGCAGTAAGAGCTTTTTATAACAGTTTCACTATTGTTCTATAGCATAAAAATGAAAAGAAGCAAATCCCTGTCTGGGTACATAGATATGAAAATTATGTTGGACAGGCACTGCCTTGTCACTGAGCTACAGTTTGAATGTTCTAAATATGGGTATTCATTGTCTCATCCTTGGTCTAAATAGTAGCTGTTACTAAAAACCAGTCACTGAAAACAGCTGATTGCCCAAGACAACCTAAAAAAAAGCTTTATTTTTTATTTACTGTTCCTTTTTCTTTGTTGTTATAAGTGAAATGATTTTGTGAGATGATTAAGATATAAAGAGAAATACTTTGCCAAGTTTGTCAACTTTCCAACATTTCTATGAGACTGAAATCAACCCACTAAAAAGATAAAGATATATCTCATTAATATACTCCATCTTATTTCACCTTTAGTTTGCAGTGCATTCTGCAGAAATCTCTTTCAAAGTTGAGTTCTCATAAGAATTTCTAAAACTCCAAGATGTTGCCTTACACATTAAATGACACCTGACATTCTACTTCTGCATTAGGAACATAGATGTTATAAACATGCTGAAGATAATCACAGATAATCTTAATTTTGATCTTTTTTGTTTATTTCTATGCCCTCTGTTGTTTGAATGATAAAATGATGGGGGGAATATCCAACACATATCTCTTTGGTCATAGATTCTTCTGAAGTCCAAGTTCAAACACATGTACAGCCCCGTTTGTAAATAACAATCAGCAGATCTATGGTTAATATGACAGCAGACAAGATAGAGATAATATTATGCAAAAAAAAACCCCTAGGATAATTATTATTAGAAAAAGTATAATTTTAGGTAGAAAGTGCTTTGATGGACACTATAAATAATCAATTTTTCAGACTTAAGGAATGTAGAGATTATATATTCGTTTCAAAGGTCCATGGGCCTTGGGGCACTGGGTGGCTCAGTCAACCATCTGCCTTCAGCTCAGGTCATGATCCCAGAGTCCTGGGATCAGCTCCACATCAGGCTCTCTGCTTAGCGGGGAATTGGCTTCTCCCTTTACCCCTTCCCTCTGCTCCTGATCTCTCTCTCACATGCTCTCTCTCTCTCAAATAAATAAATAAATAAAATCCTTAAAAAAAAAAGAAAAAAAAAGGCCTATGGACCATTTATAGTTATTGGCCAAAGACTAGAATAATAAATACCTAATGTTAGTAAGGGTAACCTACTAATAGTAGCAAACAGAACTAGTATCAAGATAATTTGTGTAAAATTCCTGGAAAGATTTTGGCAATTGATGTCAGGAGTCACAGATGTATACATATGCTATTACTTTGCAATTCAATTTCTAGGCACCAAGCAGAAAGAAAAAAATCATAACTGTAGCTGAAATTTAACTTTTGGATGGATGTGTAGCAGGCTCTGATGGTACCCATTCATGCCACCTAGGAGCTCACATTCACACTCACCCTATTCCAACACATTCCACTGCAGCATCTGTGATTTCATGGGTGTGTAGCCTGTGCAGTTGCACAGGGCATTGTGCTCCAGAGGGCCCTGATTTGATGCTCTGCTGTCACCTTCTTGAAATTCTTAACCATTTTTTAGAAGGGGCCTCACATTTTCATTTTACACTTGACCCTGCAAATCATGCAGCTAATTTTACTTCTGACTTTGTTTGAGAATTTTCTTTAACCCTTCATAGCCCACCCAGTCCATGTAGCAGTGAAGAAAATGTAAAGTGGCCTCTGCTCTCCAAAATATCCAATGGGACATGTTGTATCTATCACAGTGCTCACCAGAGGGATCAAACCCTAGTTGTCCACTGTGGTAACCTGCCTTCTAATCAACACTTCTTTTCTCCTTATCATTTCTGCACTTCGCTGTGGATGTTTCCTAATGTCATCTTCCAAATGGACTGCTTATACTCATCTTCTTTCACTGAGAGGATACCCAAACTAAAACTGGAGGTAAGAGTATAAATAGAAAGTCAGGTAAACAAGCAATCACAGAAATCCAGACAAGATGACCATGGTGGGCTGAATCAAGATACTAACCATAGAGATGGTACTAGTTGGACTCTGGGTATTTGTGAAAGTTGTTCCAGGAGGGATTGCTCAAGTTTTGAATGTGTGATATGAGATCATGAAGATAGTGAAGGATTAACTTGTGGGATTTGGCCTAAGTTACTAGAATAGAGATGTTATTAACTGCTAAAGGAGCGGGTGAATGGTGCAAATTTGGGATTTCAGCATTGCACATGTTAAATGTGAGATCCTTGTAGGCGTGAGAAAATGTCAGTGGGTCACTGAACAGATGACAGAAATAGTGAAGGCTGCAGTAAAAACACTTGAGAGTCTTGAGTATAGAGGTAGTATTTAAACAGACGACATTTGATGAGTTCAATAAAATTGTAAGTGCTGATGGAAAAGAGAAGCTATCTATCCAGTGACAAAGCTTTGAGAATTTAGGGAGAGGGAGAATCTGCAACAGAGACAGAGAAGCAGAAGCTAGAGAGTTGGGAAGAAACCTGGACAGCATGGTGCCCTAGAAGCCAAGTGAAGAAAGTGTCTCAGGACACAGAGGTCACCTGCTTTAGAAATGACCACTGGATTGAGCATTATGGAGGTCAGTGTTGACCTTTACATGAACCGTCTTGTTGCAGGGGTGGAAGCCAAAGTCTAACTGGAATGGAATCAAGAAAGAACAAGAGAGGGATTAGAAGAGCCAAAACAGGATATTTTTCTAGGAATTTTACAAAAAGAAAAAGGTAATAAATAGGTAGTAATTTGAAGGATCAGAGGGTGAAAATTGTGTTCATTTTTTTTTTACATTGTGAGGTGCTACTGAGAAAGCCAACAGAGAGAAAAAGAGAACAAATCTACTTTGTTTCTTATTGTTATTGAGAAAATTAGCAATAACTTCTCAGGTAAATAGTTGGAGATGACTGTCCACTCACAAGAATGTAATTCTTAAATATTATTTATTCTTCAAAATTATTAAAAAGATAATTATTCAATCCTTCTATATGATATCCCCTCCAATTTTTTTCAATAAATTTCTTAAAATCCTTTGGACCTCTGCAACCTATATTTAAAGTTTTTGCATTTAGTGAGGAAAAGCGTAAGAAACACTGCGTACATATCAACACAGCCACAGAGGGAGCAGACACGAAAAATTAAAGTGCAAATATATGTAGGCTGACAAAACAGAAGTTTTTTTATGGGAGTGAATGAGCATATTTTCAGAGAAAAATATAAATATTCCATGGTAATAAAATAGCAGAAAGCAGTCTTTCTTGTGCTTTTTTATAAACCTCCCTCCGGGAAGGAAAATTCTATTCCTGGTTGTAACTTCTGAAATATGATTTCAAAATCTAACATTTTATGTAGCGATCTTTAAGAGGATAATCAGAGTTGTAGATAAATAATACTCAAACACATATTGATTTTAGGTCAGCTAGCAAATTATCATTGACCTCCTTATTGACCTATATATTGACCTATATATTCTGGGCAGAATATATAAAAATTTAAGACACGGTCTCTATCATAAAGAAAATCTGGTTGGGGAAATTCTTTTAGTATAGTTAACATAAAAGACAATGATAAAACAGGAATATCTGTGTTCTTTAAAAGATTATACTAGGAATGGAATACCTTAAGCAAAGTAATTCAAATACCTGATTTACAAATGTGTTTTATGAGTAATCTTCAAGTTATTTTTAGAATTGGATGGTTGGAAAGACCACTTTTTCTGCCTAAATATGTCTTAAGTTTTATGAGGAGTGCTGGGCTAGAGAGTTGAACCTGTTTTATTTGTATGTTGTTGTTTTGTGTTGCCTTTTGGGGATGGGAGAGAGGTTGAGTGTTTCTGACATACTAAATAATCTATGAGCTAATACTGAAGTTCAGCTCATTTTGTTGTTGCTAACAGTGCTTGCCTATAACCTGATTCCCGGGTAATTAGGGACTGAAAGGGTAATCAGAATTCAAGTGTGTTGAAGCTCACAATTGGGATTTGTGCTTAAAAGTCTTAGAAACTTACAGAGAAACCCTCTCTGCATCCTTTAAAATGGTCCAAAAGTCTAATTACCAACTCGAGAGAGAGGATACTGCAGCTCCTCTGAGTCTAGCAGTTACAGAGAAGACCCCTAGAACACCCCCTCACATCTCTAAGTAAATAAAGTTGCTTTCATTGTCAGTTTTTAATAGGGTTTGGAACTCACCCAAATGTGACTGAAATCAAAGTGTGGTTTTGCATGTCCTAAATATATCGTGTTAAACTTCATCCCTAAACACCAATCTACTGTTTATCTACCAGTTAATGGTTTATTTCACTTAACCAACGTAAAACAGGCAATGCTTCTTTTCTATCACTATAAACCAGCGTTATAGTGACTTGGTCAATGGGGCTCCTCCTTGAAACCTGAGGTTTTGACCCACCTAGTCCGATAGCATGTCTTTAATTAGGTAGAGAGAATGATACAAAATTTCTTAGAAAAATGTATCTATTGATAGTTCAAAACTTACATGATCAGGGCCAATAAGTGTTAGTTTTCCAGCCTTTGTAAATGGCTTCTTGGATATTCTCCTCGGACAGCTAGAAGAATAATCAGTACATTCACCAGTAACCCAGTTAACAACTGGCTCATTTAACTTTCTTGTGCTTTTTGTCCTTGTCTCCAAAAAGGACAAAGTGAAATAGTATTTGGTCAAGCCCTGATAAATCAATAACTTAATGCAGTTAGTTACACTTACTTAGTGCAGTTAATATTAAGAGCTTGTAAGAGTTTCCTTGTATTTACTTCTTTATTCCCACATCAGCCGTTACAGAACATTCTCATTTTCCACATGAAAGCCACAGGAGCCATTTCACAGCTCAGACCCAACAGACTGAACACCAAAAGATTAAGTGGCTAAGCTGCCTAGCATTGCTTGTTTAGCTTTGCCCACAGGATTTGAATTTGCACTACACTGTTGAACATCCTAAAATAATTTAACCACATCCCAAACACTGCATAAAGAAAGTCTGTTCCATTTCTCGCCTCTTTAGACGGCACGTCCAGAGCAATTTCTCCCAAATTAAATGCCATTTGGTTTGTGTTAGAATAATCAGGACAACTGCAAACATTAATAAGTCTGCAATAAAAGCAAAGTTTTTTCTTTTCCAAATAGCCCTACACATACCTAAGATAGCTTTTCCATCCCAATTTGTTTTTTTTTTCTTTATTTTCAAAATAAAATGAGAGCTTATATCTATACAATGAGAACTTCTTCCAGGTATAATACATTTAAAAAATATTGAGTATAGCAAATTTACCAGTAAACAATAGACATGTAAGATCATTTAGTTATATACTCTAAAATAGAATGAAAGAAATCTTAAAAATGGGAAAGGCAGCTATTAGTAATAACAACAATTAGCTTCTGAGGGAGAAATCTGGAACAAAAATACATTATAAGGAGCTATCCGTAGCTTCTGAAGGTCACTTCAAATCCAGGAACTTCAAGTTTAATGTGAGTACTGTCCTGAGATATCGCAGTAGAATATTGACCACTGGATGTTATAAATCTTCACAATGAGATTGCTCCATTTACATTACATTTTTATGATGGAGAATAGCACAAAGTTGTCAGAATCTTTACATTTTTTTCTTTACATGTTTCATATATTTCAACTCTCTTTAAAGGAGACTACAACATTTGCTAACATATATATCTTTGCATTTCCATTCCTTTATAAGATCCCCTGCAAGAAGCCAATGGCTTAAAATATTTAACATGGTATCACGATATTTAAATTCACTTCTCTTTTTCCTAAATAGGTACCTAGACAAAGAGTAGTATTCTTTCTCAACCACTTCATTTGTTAAAGAGCCTTCCAGTGAATCCATGACTCTACTACTTGAACCACATGGATATTGTTCTAATCTACATACCAAAATTTCTTTTCAAAGTTAACAATTGCGATTTCTAACATCACAGCAGTGTTTTTGTTTCTGCTGTGCTTCTTTGATATTGGCAGGAATCAGTTCAAAAGAATGCAATGAAGCCTTCATTAGGGGACTATGATACTCATAGACTCTGGGAAGGCAGCCAGGGGAATCAATTGGCGAAACATTCAAAGCAAGAGGTGTACCACCCTCTTTTACATTCTCACATGCCAAAGCTGACTGCTGAGGCGTCGAACTAAAAGATCCTTGTCCTAGTCTTTGTGGTGTTCGATTTCTCTTATTTCCTCAAACCTGAATACCTGTTTTCATTACACTGCTTTCAGCGTGATGTGTTCTGATGTTCTGAGACTTCCCTTCAGGGCGCTGGCAGGTTTCTTTTACATCTGCGCATTTCTTAAGCATGCAGTTCTGCTGGGGAAGAGGCTGCAGGGCAGGCCATGTGATGGAAATGGTAATGATACTTACATTCTGCTGGAGGACACTTGACCCAGAGATGTGCTTGGCCTGAGTCAAAGCAGGGCAGGAAGTTCACACTCTTGGGACATGAAATGCTGACTTTTTCTTGATTGTTGGAATATAAACCAAACTGAAAGGAACAAGGACTCTGTGAAAGAAAAAGCACCAGCTCCTCTGGCCCCAGTGTTCCCCTGGCAATCCGCTGTTCCAGATCCAGTTTATAAAGCATGAGGGAAGAGAAACAAGGAAAAGGAGAAAAGAGGAAGTGGGTTGTCTCACATAGGCATTGTTTGGATTAGCTAATGAAATCTGCTAAGCTTTTGAAAATCCCTATCAAAAATCAGGCAATTAATTTTATCTCCATTTCTAATCAAGAGCAGCCAACAAGAGTTTTTGGAGCAAATACAGAGAGAATAATTTGGTAATGTTATTTGGTTAATCATAGTTTAATAGTATGAACTTTAAAGTCTTTAAAATGCATATTTATCAATCTAATATAAAATACTAATTTAAAGTGTATGGTTGCAAAGGAAGGCATACTACACCTTGCAAAATCATTTGCATACACTAGACTCCTATATCCTATGAATGTCGTGGGCATGTTTTGACATACATATTTTTTAAAATTCCTCCCAAAGATTGCCATTTTATCTGAAATCTCTAAAAATGGAGGCAGAATTGTAAGGTCATTAAAATTTTAGTAGTGTCAAAAACTTTGAAGTAATACAATCCAATTGTTTCATCTTATAACATGGGAAACTGAGACCAGAAAGAACATGTTGTTCAAGATCACAAAGCTAACTAGAAGACAGGTCTTTTATTACTCCCAGGGCTTCCTAGACACTCCACTGCATCTAAAGAACAGCGTAGTTGGCAGGACTTTACCTATGAAATCTAGTTCTTGCAAGTTAATGTACTAAAAATAGCATTACAGTTTTTATTGAATGATTAACCACTGCAATAAATTGTATTATATTGAATAACTACCTATAGTTATATATAATGCAATTATTATAATAAATGATATATATTTAACAAGGTACAGTGTTCCATGGCTTACAAGAAAGACTGTGGAGTTACAGTAAGCAGTTAAATTTCTACAAGATACTCAATGATTGCCAGTTTAAAACTCCCACTGTTCTTCAATAAAATAAACACAAGTAATGAGTTTGAGAAAATAGGGTATTCCACAAATGAATAAAAAATGCATCTGAAAGGTTCAAGTAGTATTTCTTAATTTCTTTCCTTGCCAAAGAGTTCTTTTCTCAAATGTTCTGTTGCAGTTCTTTCAACAGTGAGTCTAAATTGTAGAGACTTGTTTTTTCAGCTTCTTTCTTTTTTTTTTTTATTGTTACTAATTTTTTTCCCAGTGTTCCAAGATTCATTCCCCATTCCCCACACCCAGTGCTCCACGCTTTAGGTGTCCCCAGTACCCACCACCAGGCTCTCCCATCCCTCCATCTGCCTCCCTCCAAGTCCCTCAGTTTGTTTCTGTGTCCAAAGTCTCTGTTGTTTCGTTTCCCTCCCTAGATTACCCTAGTTCCCATTTACTTTCCTTCTCCCACTGTCCTCCAGGTTACCCCTCATGCACCGCAAGTAAGCGAAACCATGTGATACTTGACTTTCTCTTCTTGGCTTGTTTCACTCAGCATAATCTCTTCCAGTCCAGTCCATGTTGCTACAAAAGTTGGATATTCATCCTTTCTGATGGGGGCATAGTATTCCATTGTATATATGTACCACATCTTCTTTATCCATTCATCTGTTGATGGGGGATGACTGAACACTGGATTGACATGTTCACTAGTCACATGGACATCAATTGAGGTAATGATATAACAATAACAAGCATGTTTTCTTGAGAAAAACGTTAGAGTAAATAATATACTGAACCATAAAATGAAAAAGAAAAAAAAAGAGGACAGAAATCCTCTTTAAAACACTTTTATAAACATCCTGAAATGTAGACAGGAACATATAAAACAGGAAATGGAACAAAATGTGTTTTCATGGGGGCATTTTAAACAAATGGATGAAATGAATATTGGAAAAAAGATGTACCATCCACATAGAAGAATTAATTTCAAACCTAAATCATTAAGTTTATATACAGAATTCAAGGGGCGCCTGGGTGGCTCAGTTGGTTATACAGAATTCAAAATGAAGGCAACTGTAAATGAACAGAATAAGGAACAGAATAAGCCAAGTAAGTTTGTATTTAATTTAAAAGATTAAAGAAAAGATGTTCAAGATAGGAAGGAAAACATTTTGACTTGACAATGAAATCTGTCAGTAAGCAGAGAAGATGATGGATAATGTAATGAGATGTTTCATTTTAATTAAACTTTCAAAATAGAAGTAAATCAAAATCTATATATAGGCTGAGAGAGAGAGAGAGAGAGAGAGAGAGAGATGAGTGGTAAGCCAAGATCTGAAAGGAAGAATAAGAAGGAACACAAATTACAGAAAACCATCAGTTCACTGAACTTTTTGTTGACTAATTGCCCAAGGCAGCAGCACTATTGCTGAAGAATGAGTCATCAAATGCCTACCGACACAGTGTCCCTAATGTTTTATTTCTTGGCAACATAAGAAAAGTCAAATGGAGACAGTACCAAGAAGCTGAAGATTAATTTGTAACATAAATAAAATACAAAGTAAATAAATTGTATTTTCTATTGTTTTTAGTGTTATTCTTCAACAGAGGGAGAAATAAGTTCATCAGTGCTCCACTATTACAGTTTAAAACATTTTCCTAAAGATTAAGTCATTCACATAAAACACAACTTTTTTGGTAACTCAAACAAAAGGTGTAGATTTGACAAGTCACTCTGACAAATTTGTGGAAAAGAAAAATGTCACTATAAGCATGTATGCAGCTCTAAAATTTAGTGAACTCTCTTGAAAGATTTCTACAGTACAGAAAAGTGCCATTAGATAAGTAATTTCTGTTGTTGTTTTCAATTGTTTTTCTGAATTTCTCAATCATGACACTTCAGCATGATCTTCAAGTTGTTATATTTAGTTTTTGCCAACACTGAGGTAAAAATTGAGTATTTATCTTATGACACAGAATGTTTCAAATTTTGTGTTGCTATCTAGTCAATCAGCTTGACAGCTCCATTCTCCAGTTGGCTTCTCTCTCTCTTTCTTCTTTTTGATTGACTTGGCATAACCGCTGACACAATAGCTTCTGACCAAAGGGAATGGTTCTTTTCTAGAGTTATTGTTTTGAATTCTATTCACAGTTAACTATGTCTCACTGAACCCTTCCAGTATAAACAAACTATTTGGATTACTTTCAAAGTAATAATGCCCAAAGGCAAAATTTAATATAAAACCCAACTTTTTTTTTTCCTTTTTCTTACAACTCAGCAGAAAGACCTACAAAATATTTAATGCTTGGCAAAATGACCAGGATCAATTTTTACTGTTGCATCAGGTCATCCACTATCTTATCCAGTAAGCAGATTGTTTCGTTTGTGCTACTTTTTTTTTTTTTAAAGCACATTCCACCAGAGGCAGATGCAACATCAGCTGTTCATGATCAATTCTTCTGTAAATATGAGAATGATGCACCACCCCCCAACCAATCTGGGGAGGAGTCACCTCAAATTACTTGACACATCTCCAGCTAACCTTGCAGTAATTAAAGAAAAACTCTACTGTGCAGGATCCATGCTGCTTTAGTCATCAACTAAGCAAATTAATAATAGTCGGAATATTATTTTTCCTGATACTTTACAGCTAGAGTTTCTATTTTAATCTGGAAGTAATATGTCTAAAGTTATTTTAGCATTTTTTCTACCTTGGAGAAAATAAAGGCAAGTTTCTGGATGACAGAAGAAATAAAATTATGAACTGGGGGCGCCTGGGTGGCTCAGACGTTAAGCAGCTGCTCAGGTCATGATCCTGGAGTCCCCGGATCAAGCCCCACATCAGGCTCCCTGCTCAGCAGGAAGCCTGCTTCTCCCTCTCTCACTCTCCCTGCTTATGTTCCCTCTCTAGCTGTGTTTCTCTCTAACAAATACATAAATAAAAAAATCTTTAAAAAAAGAAAGAAAATTATGAACTGAATTAAATGAATGTTTAGTATAAATACAAGGAATAATGCAGTGTTGCTATAACCAATAGTCATTGGTTTATTCCTGGTTTATTTAGAAAAGTAGGCATGGAAATTTGAAGAAGTGCATTGTGATGGGCCAGAGTCATCACTATGTTTTGTTAGAACATTGGCAGACATCACATTGCTCTAATCACCAACCTTTTCTTCTTATACTCCTGTTACTTTTGCTTATCTTTCTCATGGCTTTTAATTTTCACCTAATGAAATCATTAGCTTTGGAGTCAAACAGAACTGAAACTGAGGATTGACTTTGAGAGTTATGACTTGTTTGATCTTAGCTAAGTTGCTTCTCTTAGCTTTTGTTTCTTTAATAGTAAAATGGTGAGGTTGGAAGGAAAAAATAGAAACACAGTGAAATGAAATACTGTGGGTATGTATGCACACACACCTTAATGACTTTTAATTAGGTGAAGGTATTATTAAGTAAATACATAAATATGCGTGCATTCATTCAATCACTATTTCATGAATTCCTCTTCTCTCTGACATAGTTCTGGTCTTTGGCACACAAGGACACAATAAACTAAGACTCTAGATTTTGAAGAACATATAGAATCTATACAGGGAATATGTGAGTAACTATGTAAATAATTCTGGATAAGACAACGTAATAAGTATGACAACAGAAAAGTGACTAAAGAAGTGAGTAAACATAGAGGAGGGAATGATTTATCTCTTCCATGGGGGATATTGAAGGGAGGCTCTAGAGAAGAGGCAACTCTTGAAACTGACCTTGAAAAATGAGTAGGAATGTGGCAGTTTGGTGGGGCAAAGAGAATTCCCAGTTAAGAGAATGAGCAATACTCCAGAGGTGTTCAAGTATGCCCTGGGCCTGGAATGTGAATTAGAACTGGCAAGATGACCCAGTGACCTCAGCTTTACTGAAAAAACAACCTTTTTTTTTTTCAGTGTCATCATTGTTATTAATAGCAACATTGTTGCAAATACATAATTAAGTCAGTTTTGATATCTCTATCCATCAGTGCTATGATCATCAATTGTCAAATGTGACCATCTTTGTTTTCAATAATGGATTTTGGAATCTTTTATTTCTATCCATTTCCTCTCATACATTAGATAGGATGACGTGACCTTATCTATTGTCTTTTAGGCACTTTACACTCCATTCCCTTGCAAAAAAAAAAAAAAAAATCAACCTCCCATAGGAGCTCATAATCACATTATTATACAGAATAACACAAAACCCAAACAAAACACCCAAATACTTCATTTGATTTCAAGAGTTGCTACAAACCTTCATGGATCTATTGTCCCTCTCTATTCTTTCATTATTTCAATTGGGTCCTCTTTGGCTCAGAATATGGATTTCAGGGGCGCCTGGGTGGCTCAGTTGGTTAAGCGACTGCTTACGGCTCAGGTCATGATCCTGAGACCCAGGATCGAGCCCCACATCGGGCTTCCCGCTCTGCGGGAAGCCTGCTTCTCCCTCTCTCAGTCCCTCTGCTGTGATCCTTCTCTCACTGTGTTTCTCTCTGTCAAATAAATAAATAAATAAATCTTTAAGAATTTGGATTTTATGCAAATACAGCATGAAATAGTAAAGATTGTGAATTCTGAAGCTTGACAGCCTGGGCTAGCATCCTGAGTTCACTACCCCATAGCTACACAGCTTCCGACAAGCACCTTAGCCTCAGTGCCCTTATCAGCAAAATAGCAATAGTACTAATACTTCTCTCATAGGATTAAATTAATCAAGAATAAGTGAGTTAATACATGTACAGTATTTAAACAGTCTGGTACATGATCAACAATCAGTAGGTTTTTGGCTAATATTACTGTTTTCTCTTCTAAATATAAATGAATACTTTGTCTGTTGTAGATAACACTGCTCTAAACTTCATGGTTCATGCATCCATTTGTATCAGTATTTTTGTATTCTTTGGGTAAATACCTAGTAGTGTAATTGCTGGGTTATAGGGTAGTTTTCATTCTTAACTTTTTGAGGAACCTCCATACTTTTTTCCAGAGTGGCTGTACCAGTTTGCACTCCCATCAACATTGCAAGAGGGCTCTCCCTTTTCCACATCCTCACCAACATCTCTTGTTTCTTGTGTTGTTGATTTTAGCCATTCTGACATGGGTGAGGTGATATCTCACCGTAGTTTTGATCTGTATTTCCCTGATGATAAGTGATGTCAAGCTTCTTTTCACATGTCTGTTCGTCATCTGGATTGTCTTCTTTGGAAATATGTCTGTTTATGTCTTCTGCCCATTTTTAAATTGACTTATTCATTTTCTGAGTGTTGAGTTTTATAAGTTCTTTATATTTTTGGATACTAACCCTTTATCAGATGTGTCATTTGCAAACATCCTCTCCCATTGCATAGGATGCCTTTTAGTTTTGCTGACTGTTCCCTTCATTGTGCAGAAACTTTTTATTGTGACAAAGTTCAAATAGTTTATTTTTACTTTTGTTTCCCTTGCCTCAGTAGACATATATAGAAGGAAGTAGATATGAAAACAGCCTAGTATCCATCAACTGATAAATGGATAAAGAAGAGGTGTGTGTAAATGTACAAGGGAATATTACTCAACCATAAAAAGGATGACAGTTTGCCATTTGCAACAACATGCTTGGAGCTAGAGAGCATTAGGCTAAATGAAATAAGTAAGTCATAGGAAGACAAATCCCATGCTTTCACTCATAAATGGAATTTAAGAAACAAAACAAGTGAGCAAAGAGGGAGAGGGAAGAGAGATAAAACAAGAAACAAACTCTTAACTGCAGAGATACTGATGGTTACCATAGGGGAGGTGGGTGGGGATAAAATATCTGATTGTGATAAAGGAGGGCACTTGCTGTGATGAGCACTGGGTGTGGTATGGAAGTGCTGAATCACTAAATCGTACACCTAAAACTGATATTATACTGTATGTTAACTAACTGAAATTTAAATAAAAACTTAAAAACAAAACCCCCAAATCCTACAAAATATAAATGTATAAAATATAACTTTAGGTTATGATTTCAAATGATTTTAAAATGACTTACAATGATTTTTTTCAAATGATGCACAAACATATGCTTGTTCTAATGACTAAGCACATAAAATGAAGCTCTCCCGTTAAAACTGTCCACACCTATTCCACATTTCAGAGGGAACCTCTGGTAGCAGTTTCACAGGTATAATTCTGGTTCTCTATCTCTGTTTGTTTCTTTGAGCAAAAATTAGATCTTGCCCAATGAACTGTCCTGGAATCTGACTGAAATTGATTATTTTCTACTTAATGATTTATTGTAGGTATGTTTCCATAAAAATACATAGTAAATTCATTTTTTACCAAATATTTCCCCAAAAGCAATAATATACCAGGCCTTTTTCTATTTGCTAGAGATAGATCAAGGAACCAAATTGAAGCTTCCCTTCTCTTCAATGTGTAGGTTCTTTCATTTCTAATAACAACACTACATCAGAGAGTATGAACCTAGCATAAGTTCTTTCACCATCTCTCTATTGGAAGAAATGTAAATGGTTTTCAACTTTTTGCTGATATAATAGTGCTGACACCCTTAATACTTGTGTTTCTATGTGTTTTTAATTTTTAAGAGAGATTCTAAGTAGTGGAATTACCAATTTTAAAGTTTTTATAGACACTAACAAATTGCTTTTCAAAAGGACTGTCAATTTACACTCTTACCCAGAGTGCTTGAAAATAGCTATTCCCCTACATCAACCAAATTGATGCCTGCAAAACAACATCTTCAAGAACATTTATAGAAGTGTTACAAAAGGACTTTCTTTAGCCAAATGAATTTAAGAAACACTATAGTTTTCTTTACTGAAGTTTTCATGTTTCAGTGCATTATAAATATCTGATGTTGGTGCATAGTACACAGTATTTTTCCACCGTACATATTTTAACTGAGGAGCAGTGTCCTGTTTGTTTTTATGTGACAAATGATGTGTGAATTGCTTAGAATTATGCCAATCCTTTTAGGCCTGTACTATCTAGGAAATACATAGGTTACCAGAATCTAGAACATGGTGTAAAGCTTGTTTTATTTTTCCACTCTACAGTTTCTTAGGTAAAGACAGGCTGTAGTAATAAGCACTATCCAAAATATATAATGGGTCAAATGTAACTAAAGTTTATTTTTTACTCACACAACAGGAGATGTTGTTCCTGAGCAGCTGGCATCTCCTTAACACATAGCTGAAGCTTCCCTCAGATAATTCCACTATTTCCTAGGGTCTTACTGTCTTCTGCACTCCAGTGGTGGACAAGCCAGGGAAGTATGGGTTAGGCAAACCTTCTCAAAAGCTTTGATTTAAGTTGAGCTGGTCATTTTTGTACGTTCTTTTGGCAAGGATTATATAAATAGCCATGCATAACTGTGAGAGGAGCTGGGAAGGAAATCGAACTCTGCACCTAAGAGGGAAGGGAAATGATTATTGGCTAAAAAGCTCCATTCTCTCATACATCTAACAGGTCTGCAATAATAACATGCTAACCATAATTGAATGTTCATTATAGGGCAGGCTCAGTTCTAACTCTTTTACTTATATTAGCTCACATAATATTCAAAACTATTACATGAGGTAGGTACTTCCATTTCATAAATTAATAAGGTGAATCAAGGTCACAGGGCTGGTAAGAATAGAAGCCCAAATTGAGTGCTCAGGCCCCCTCCCTTTTTTGCCATGCTGCCTCTCAGTGATTCAGGGTTCCCTACGTACTGGTGTCCTGGGGTCACTGTTGCCTCCCATGTGGTCTCCTTTGCCTCTGGGTTCCCTCTGACTTTTTCAACAATTCTACTCTTCTCCCAGGGTCCTGGTTCCATTTTCTTTTTCTTTTTTTTTTTTTTCCTGGTTCCATTTTCAAGAGTGAGTATTAGATTCATCACATCATCCTAAAGACACTTCGGCTCATCCAGATAATTCATAGTGATATAACAGAAACAAACTTTCTCTTGCTAATATTGGTCATGTCACAGAATATAATTTTCATGTTCAATTATGACTATTTCATTCTTGGGTTACATTTGACTGTCTTCTATGAAGAACCACAGTCATAATTTTTCTTCTCCTTCTTGGTTACTATTCTCCCCCAACTCTTCCAGAAAAATTTCTCTTATGCTGACCAAATACAAATATTGGTGTAACTTGAAATTCACTTTCTACATCTTTTCTTTCCTTTTTGGAGTAATCATATTCAGTGCATGACTTCAATTAAAATAATATGTTTTCCAACCTGGGGAACTAGTAGGCTAGTTGTAAGGGAAGCAGTAGTAGTTGCATAACACTTAATAGAAGTATGAGGGTACATAAGAGCACCTAGGATATCTTTGCAAATTAATCTTCCTTGACTTTCACTGCACCAAAAATTCTTATATGTTTATTGTAGCAGCTAGTTGTTGTTATAATAGCTATTGCTATAGTGCTGAGCAACAAGCTTCTAAACTATAAGTCAGTGACTTAGAAGAGTTATTCTCGTACTCCTGAGTCTGTGAGTTGACAGGGAAGTTCTCCTTTAGGCTGAAGGTCTGTGGGTTGACTAGGACAGGTTTCCTCCATGTGTAACTTATCTTTCTGAAGTTTGCAGGTTGCCTGGGGTTTGTTCTTCTTGTAATGATGGCATAAATGCAAACAAACAAACAAACAAACAAAAAAACAAGCCCAGTCAAGACAACACACTTTATACCTCTGTTTGCAACATATATTGGCTAAAATACTGTTGATCAAAGCAAGTCACATGCTGAGCCCTAAATCAAGGGCTAGGGAAGTATCCTCCCTGTCTAATAAGGGATACTGCAAAATCACAAAACACAAGGAATGGACACAAGGAAATGAGAAAAACTGAGAAAGAAGTTTAATATGCTGCAATCCTATTTTGAGATGTACAGGTACAATCAGTGACTTTGTTGATGTGAATATCCTGAAATCTGTCAAATGTGTCGAGGTAGATAAAAAGCATGAAAACCTCTGGTATAATTGCTGACAACTTCTGAGCTTATATCTTTGACTCAGACCAGTCTCTTGTGCTTTTGATAGTTTGTGTATTTATAAATTTTTTAGTTTGCATTTGTTGAACACCTACTACATATAAAGTATTATATAAGACACTAATAGTACAGAACCAAAAAAAGACACAATGGCCCTGTTGCTATGAAACTCAGAGTCTAACAGGATGATGTATTAACAATAATAATTACCAAATTAAAATTGTGAAAGGTGCCTAAGAAAGAGTTAGTTATCAACTGTTTATAACTGGGAGATATGATCTATTATTACAAGGACTGTTCACTGGAAGTGATATTTTAGCTGCACTAACAGGCTTAGTTAAAATTACCTAGGTGAACTCTAGGCAGAACAAATGCATATGAAATATACCCAACATGGTATGGCAAATGATAACCAAGTCTGGATGGGAGAGCTTAGGGAAAAGGAAAAAAAGACTGGTTACAACTACCAAAGAATAAAAAGCATAAGGTGATGACTAGACAGTCAGAGGTCGGATGTGTAAGGCCTTAGTTTAGTTCTTAAAAATAATTGGAGGTCATTATAAAGTTTTAAGCAAAGGTTGGACATGATCAAATTTGCATGGTCAGAACTGGACCTAAGTAAAGAAATAGGAAATATCAGTTAAGTAACTGTAGTTTTTCATAAAGAAGATTAGAATTACATGGAGCACTGGGTGTGGTACATAAACAATGAATCTTAGAACACTGGAAAAATAAAATTTAGAATAATAAAAAAATATTAGAAAGGGTGAATAGCAGAGGATGTAGAAAGACTGAACACTTCTAAGACAAAGTAAGTGGTATAAGCCATGGAAATTGGTGATTGAATTGATATCTCATGCCTAGAAGAGTGTGGCCAAGAATGACCAGAGCTGCCTAGGCTGTGCAGCTTAGTGAATTCTGCTACCCTTTGCTGAGATGCAAAATTAAAAGATCAACTTTCTGGGGAAGATCATGAATTTAGTTTTGAAAACATTGAAGATGAAGATAAATGTAGCAATACGTGACCTGTTTAGATAGAGGAGTCTGGAAGAGGATCAGTTTCGTGGGGAAGATCATGAATTCAGTTTTAAAGATGTTAAAGAAAAGATGAGGCATTCATCTAATTAGGTGGATGACCTAATTAGACATGTAAGTTTGGAGTTCATAGGAAATGACTGGACAAGTGAAAGAAATTTGAGAATCATTAGTGTATAGAAGAACTTGAATCCATATGTGTGTATGAGATCATCTGGGAAGAGAATATAGAGAAGATTGACTAACAAGAGCTTATGAATGTCATTGAAGTTAGTTTTAAGAAGAAGAGCCAACAAAGGTGAAAGGTGAAAGAGAAACCAGTTGTGTGTGATGACATAGAAACCAAGATAATAACGTATTCAAGGAAAAAAATGTATTAGTAGTATTTAATATTGCTGAGAGACCAATCATGATGAAGACAGAAAAAAACTGTTGGTTTGCTTACATGGCACGTGGTTCTCTAACTTCTTCAACTGAAATGACTTCCCTTGTACTCCTCCTTGGCAATCTACTTCAACAGTCACCCTAGAGCTTATCATCTAATCTACTCATGCCCTCAAGTCACTTTTCAAAAATGGTCTCCTCTATTTCCAGGTTTCATATTCAATTTCTTCTGTGCAGCCATTCTAACATGTAATTATGACTATGATGAGTCACTCCATTTAGTGTCTTGTTTTATTATATTTTTTTTCTCATCCAGTTTATAACATTTTGGTCAATACCTTATTCACCTCTACTTTGATGGAATCCATATGGCAAAATTTCAGCCCAGGATTAACAAGGATGTACTGGGTCAGCGGAGTACTATTGGAAAAAGCCACAGAATAGGGGAGGCTCTTTCTATGAAATATTCTTGACCACTATGTCATCTGGGCCCTCAACAATGCCTGTCAGTTCTACCAGGTTTCTCTGGATAGTCCATTCCCTACTTTCCAGAATAGCACACAGTACAGACACAATTAAAAAATTTTGTAGAAAAAGGCTTTCCAATGCTTCTCCATTCTCCTAAAATCACCACTGGCTCATGGTTCTTTTATTCTTAAAAGCTGATTCTGACTCTTACTGTATTTCCATCAGATAAGGGTCACGGTACTACTTGTTAACAAGCCTAAAAACATTTCCGCATCTACATTCATCTTTTCTCTTTCCCTCTAATTTGATACATTAGGTGTCCTTTCTCCAATCCAAGACCAAGGACTTTGCATAAATTTTGAATCCCATTTATCCCATCCTTCATAAAACTGCACTATATGATTTTCCTTTTACTCTTTGTAATTTCAACTTTGACCCTTCTCATCAGTACTTAAAATGCTGAAATACTCACTGTCTTAAAAAAAAGAAGCCCTCCCTTCTCCTGGATGCTGTGACTAATCGCTAAGATTGCCATCTTCTGAACATTCATTCTGCTAGTTGCCAGAAGTACTCACTACTGATGGCTCACAGCTAAACCCCTCTGCAGGCATTGCCATAAGTAGTGTTTAAAAAGAATCTCATCTCCTATAGGTGGAAGGAGTGAAAAAAAGCTGAGGATTAAGCCCAAATCTTAATTATAAGGGTAGCTGAACTCCAGAGAAGGTTGAATTTCAACTCCACAAGTCTGTTCTGCCAAAGTCAGGACCCTGATTAAGAAATAGTGAAACTTAAAAAAAAAAAATAGTGGACCTTAACATCTTCAGATGAGAACATCTGGATCAGTGCACTAAAGATTTTTAATCTTCAGCTTCTGCTAAACTATCTGGACCTCCAGAAATGGTCTATTTCTTCCTCTTAAAGGCTAGTGCTAACCATCACTCGAGGACAAGTCAAAGGCCCCTCTCTGCCTTGCAAGACAATGAGTATACCCCTCAGGATCTACTCTCACCTCCCCTTCTGATCCGCGGGCTAATAAAGAAAGTCAGGTATAATATAACTCAGTTGGGAACATGATGCAGCTACTGAGGAAGGAAAGAAACTATACCCCAAAGAAGTTACAGAACTTAACCATGATATACCTACAGAGGCAAGGGAAGTTTGTGTGGTTTTAGATCAGGTGAGTTCTGGGTTCAGAAAAGAGGTGGTAGAGCATAAAGTTGGGTAAGAGACAGTTTATCAGTATGTGATGAGCACTTTCTCTTGATAGAAGAATTAAGATCTTGGTAAGAGCCCTAGGGGATAGTACAAAAACCTGCTGGAATGTCTCTTGTAAAATGGGAGAAAGTGCTACAAAGTGATGTATACAAAGTCACCAATACAAAGTGATGTAGAAATGCAGAAATTAGTATGAAAAGTGATGGAAGAAGTCATTAAAAGGCTCGGAGAAACTAGTGTGCTAGAAGCGTTTTACATAAGGCTGGAAATAAACATCAGTCAACCATGTTCCACAGGGGATCTCAGAGGACAAATTTATCAAATTATTAAGGACTATCCCAGAAATCTCAGTGGTAGCTGTCCTCTCTAGACCAAGACTGATTATAGGAGATGGTACTGTGAAAGTGGGCTTTGTGGTAATAATGGGGTTGAGAGGATCCAAAATAATAATACAGGAGGCCGGGAGGGATTGTTTTAACTGTCAGAGCAAGATAGGGACAGTTATCTTAATGAACAGCAGGTTCCACAGGCAGGGTTTGGGGGTAGTACTGACTCATAGAGAGCTATGGAGATGGTTTAGAGAACATTGTGCCTGCAAGGGCAATGAAGAGGAGTAGCCAACAAGGGTATTATCAATCTAAATAATCAAAAGAGATCAAGACTGGATGATCAGGAGGCTAAGGAAATGGCCATAATAAAAAGTCATGATCCACTGTGTGGTTTCCAGACTTGCCAGTTTTCAGACTGAGAACCCAGGAAGTGAAGGAGAAGTGAGTTCACCAGGAGGAAGTACCCTGCAACCCCATGATGAAAGTTCTTGGTGGCTTTAGGGAAATTACAAAATCTTTCTCTATTTTTTCTTTGTAAAAATAGGGGTAATAGTGTTGTCCTCTTGGAGATCTTACATGGATTAAACGAAATAATGTCTGTGACCTTTGATAAAGGCTTAAAAGCACCAGATGTTTATTTTGTTACAGAAGTGGGAGTATTAAGAAATCATCTCTTTTATTTATATGGTACAACTGTAAATATAATATTTGTCACCAATAACATACAGGAATCATCTCTTTTTAAGAATTTCAGCTCTCTTTCATATATACATGGTGCAATGAAATTCAGTGACCACCTCCCCAGTTGTTTCATCTGTTCCTTGGGTTCTTCTGCACAACCCATCTTTTATCTAATCTCTTTCAACTTTTGAACTGTGCCGCTTGATCTTTCAATTCTTGATCTGTAAAGAAGAATATATTTTTAATAATTCACCCTAAGAATCAGATCATTGTCTATCACTCAACCTCTTTCTGATGCCACCAACTTAAAGCTTCTGGATTTCGTTTTATCACAAATATTTCAATAAATCCATAGGTACCTTTGGAGATTTATTTTTGAAAAAAAAAAGGAACATCCTTAGATGTTTAAAAAAAGCCTCTTTAGTACTTTGAAAATGCAATAATTGGGCCCACACTAATCCTTTATTTCATAAATTGTGGATATTTGCATCCTATTCAGGTATATTTTTTTCAGATTTTGTTCAAATACATAATTATTTTAAATTGTTGGCCAATAATTTTTGGAAGCTTTCTGTTTTGAAAATGAAAGAAAAATTCAAAAGGAGTAAAAAAGGTAACTCCATATAACTTGTCCTTTGCAGGGATTGAGAGTAATTCTACTTGGCAAGAGAAGAAATGGTAGCCAGAGTCTTCTGCCAGAGAGAGAAATTAAAGTAATTCAGTTTTCAATTTAAATGAAGACTAATAAGGTTAAAATTTGCAAACTTACCTAACTTCATATTTACGCCTCTTACTTCAGAGCTAACTTACGGCTACCATCCGAAGAAAGGTCGCAATAAGTTTAATTGCATCACTAGTAAGTCATTTCACTTTAGAAATATTTACTGAACTCAAAATGCATGTGTAAAGGCAGCCTCCCCTAGGCACCATCAGTCTGCAAGTATGAATGAGTTTGATCCTTTCACCTAAGGAGGTTAGAATCTAATTGAGAAGACTAGATGCATGTTATTAACACCGATAAAAGGAAAATTCATTATGGAATGCCATTCATTGGAGTTGGAAGATCTGGTGGGGTAGTTGACAGATAGGCTGAACCTTGACAGGAACACCTTTCCTCTAACAGATGAAAGTGATGGTAAAGGGCAAGATAAAAAATAAAAGTGTGCAACTTGAGAGGCACAGGCATGGGGGGAAACACTATGTCATCCAATGGGGTGGGGGTTAGTAGTGGTGATAATGTGTAATGAAAACAAAAACTGGATTGACTGGAGTCCCCTACTTTGAGTATTTCCATTTGATACTCAGGAATTGACGTTTTATTTTGCAAACATCAAAGGTTAGTTGTGAGTTTTGTTTGGCAATGGTGGGAGTAGTGGCCAGAGGAGTGTATAGTAATATGTTTACCTTTGTGTTTGGAGACAAGTACTAGCAAAGAATCAGAGCGATGGGTACTGATAGCTTTCTTTCTAGAGCAAGTCAGTAGGAGTTGTCAATCTTCAAATTACTACCTTTTATTCTTTTTCATATCCTTGTTCCCATGCATCTAGCAAGCCCCTTGTCTGATATTCAATACATGTGTGTCAAAAGCCTTTGGTTTCAAGACACCTACAAATAAAGACATAGTTCTGATACTATAGGGAATAAGACTGCTTCTAGGAACTGTTTTAAACAAAAGGTTTCAAAGATAACACCAAGGGGGAGAACTAATTCTGACTGGGAACACAGGAAGAAAGAACATAGCCTTGGGGAAGATGATGTGTTTGACCTGGACTTAATTTATTGAAGGTCTAATGCAAAGTAATAGAAATGAAATGAGAACTTCCAAGAGATCATGAATGCCTAAGAGGGAGCAGCCATGGAGCTGAGGGAGGTAATTCTAAAGTGGATATGCATCAGTTTCTTAGAATCAAAGAATTGTCCAGTCTGCAGACACAGATTAAGGGAGACTCAAGTTTATTCCATCATCTTAGGCATGAGTATGTACACCTGTCTGGTACTGACAGGATATATGTGACATACTCAAATGGTATATTTTGCAGAGAGTATAATAAAGGGACCATTTATTTACAAAGATGTGGCTAAGATGTAGGGAAAGCACAAAATATATTGCAATAACATGGGTCTAGTAGCACTGGATGCTTTTATCACGTGTAGACCTCAAGCAGAGAAGAGAAGCTACCTTCATGGAAATGGAGAGGGAGCACTGAGGAGAGGGCTGTCTGTCAGGAATTTCTATATTTGGACAAGCGGGGGAGCTAGCCCTGAGCACACCACAGAGAGGAAACAGAGGACCTCACTCAGCTCTTCCTCTGATCTCTTGCTAAAAACCGTCATTTGCTTAACCAAACCAAATATGAATTCAAATTTCAAATGAAATGAGTGGGAAAGGCAGCCCTCCCTTATACGCCACAGTCAGTCTCATGGGGTCATAGAGTTGGGTGAGAGTGTATTTGAGGAAAAAACAGAAGATACACAGATAGTATGCCAAATCATACGTGATTTTCCTTGATGCACAGAAGTAGTTACAATGAAAATACAGAAAATAGGGGTGCCTGAGTAGCTCAGTCGGTTGAGCATCAGACTCTCAGTTTGTGCTCAGGTCATGATCTCAAGGTTGTGGGATCTAGCTCTGCTTGGGGCTCTATGCTCATTGAGGAATCTGCTTGGGATTCTTTCTTCCTCTGCTCTTCCCCCATTGGCTTTTTTGCCAACCCCCCACTGGCACTCTCTCTCTGTCTCTCAAACAAATAAATAAAATCTTAAAAAAAGAAAAAGAAGAAAATACAAAAACTAAATAAAATAACACATACTTAACTGCATTATCTACAAGAAAACATTATTATTCTTTTATGACATATTTTCAAATGCCAATGCATTTTTGAAAGATTTTCTGCCATACATTTGATACTCCAACTTAGACACAACTTAAAATTAATAAGCAAACATGATTACAAAAATATAGTTTGTATATTACATGTGTATTTGCTGGACTAAAAGCCCCTCAGGTAATGACAAGATTTTTTTATTTGCTATGTGGATCAACAGTAAATGTGCCCAAATTTGGAATACAAACTTTAAAGCATGGCTATTTATCTTTTACTCTTGCTGTCACACCTCACAGAAAACCCCATTTCACCAAAATTAAATAGGGCAACATATTTTTCAAATACTAAGATAAATTGATGCACAACTATATATCCAAAATATAAAATATGGGAATCAATTTGTGCCACATGAATTTTTGTAAGATTATTTTATAATCATTACATTATAAAAAATATAGTTCTAAAATGTTTTCCAATAGAAAAAAACCTATCTTGAACTCTCTTATGCTTAAGCTACAATTTAAGAACAACGGGGGTGCCTGGGTGGCTCAGTAGTTTGAGCAGCTGGCTCTTGATTTCTGTGTGGCTCAGGTCTTGATCTCACCATCATGAGTTCAAGCCCCATGTTGGCCTCTGCCGTGGGCATGGAGCACACTTAAAGAAAAAAAAAAGAACAACAACAATGATCAGATGTAAGAATCTAATCTTTATTTGGAATCTAGATTATATTACATATTTATAAATTGCACATCACAGGTCCTAGTCCAAAAGGTAGAGTGCTGAGAAAGAAGACCCTTGATTCTTCAGGACCACAGAGATTACATGGCAGAGCTGGGGCTGGCTAAAATCAGTGAGCCTATGTCCCCATAGAATTAGGCATTTTAGGGGCACCTGGGTGGCTCAGTCATTAAGCGTCTGCCTTCAGCTCAGGTCATGATCCCAAAGTCCCAGGATTGAGCCCCACCTTGGGCTCCCTGCTCAACAGGAAACCTGTTTCTCCCTCTCTCACTCCCCCTGTTTGTGTTCCCTCTCTAGCTGTGTTTCCCTCTGTCAAATAAATTAAATCTTCCAAAAGAGGGGGGGTGGGGGCGCCTGGGTGGCTCAGTGGGTTGAAGCCTCTGCCTTTGGCTCAGGTCATGATCTCAGGGTCCTGGGATCCAGGCCTGCATCAGGCTCTCTGCTCAGCAGGGAGCCGGCTTCCTCCTCACTCTCTGCCTGCCTCTCTGCCTACTTGTGATCTCTCTCTGTCAAATAAATAAACAAAATCTTTAAAAAAGAAAAACAACAATTAGGCATTTTAAAAATCAAATATTCAAACCAAATAACAAAATACAAACCACCACTAATTTAAAGCTTCTTGATTTTTCCTTAAAAGTCTCAAGATCTTTGAAAGATTACATGGTAAGAAAATACAAATATAGTTACTCTAAAGAGCAATGGAAATTAATAAAATTACTCATTTACTTTGATGTGAAAAATCACATAAAGAAAAGGAGACTTTTTAACCCATAGTAACATCCTATACACCATAAGCAAAGCATTAAAAGTTCAATTTCCATTTCAAAACCCCTGTTTTCATTCTCATTGTTCATAGTTGCTTTGATGTTCCTGCACTCTGACAGAGAGCATGGTTTCATTTGGGGAAAGGAATCAATTTCTCAATGTAAATTGTGATTTACACACTTCCCTTCCTCACCTATTTTGAATTGATTTGATTCTAGAAGCACTAAGACATGTGAAAAACACTGTTTTGCTTGATTTAATAAACACTTGGAAAATGGCTCGTTGGATAAGCCCTAGACCAAAAAACAACTAGCAATCCTGAAGGAATGTATTTTGCCTTTTTTGCCAGTGCCTTGGTTAGTGTTCATTGCTCTACTTTTTAATTAAGGTACAAAGGAATTTCCAGGTCTAGAGGAAGCTAACATCGCTGCATAAGGAATCCATCTATCTTATTTTCAGAAAGCACTTAATTTTGGCTTCAAAGTATGGTTTATTAAAACTGCATGATAGTGTTAAAATTGACAGAATTCAGGACACAGTCATTTCCAAAGGCTTAAACAAGCAAAATAGTGTAGTAAGGTTTTGTTTTTTGGTGTTTTCTCTGTTTTGTTTTGTTTTTGTTTTTGTTTTTGTTTTTATAGTTCTATCAATGGGTCAATCAAAGATGAACAAACTTTAAGTAGACACTAAATAAGTTTCCCTAAAAGGTAAATATCTAATAAGCAGAGTGGTTTACTTGAAGAAATAATGAAAGATAATGAGGCAAAATTTTGATCATACACTTTGAAATAGGTACTCTGTTAAGTACTTCACTTATGTCATATCTAATACTCCAAAGCAATCAGTAGGTTCATTTCAAGACAAGAAGTATGGAAATTTTGGCAGTTCCCTTTTTTTTTTTTTTTTGAGCACCTTTCTGCTCATTAAGATTAAAACATAGCCTGAAAGACAACCTACTGAATAGAAGATATTTACAAATACATATCTGATAAAGTATTATTATCTAAAATGTATAAAGAATTGTTACAACTCAATACTCCCCAAAAAATCCAATTAAAAAATGGGCAGAAGACATACAAACATTTCTCCAAAAAAGACATACAGACAGCCAACAGACTCATGGAAAAATGCTCAACATCAATCAACATCAGGGAAATACAAATCAAAACCACAATAAGATATCACCTCACACCTATCAGAATGGCTAAAATAAAAAATACAACAAACCATAAATATTGGCGAGGATGAGAAAAAAAAAACCTTCTTACACTGTTGGTAGGAATACAAACTGGTACAACCATTGTGGAAAACAGTATGGAGGTTCCTTTAAAACTTAAAAATAGAACTAACCTACAATCAGCAATCACACTACTGAGTATTTATTCACAAAGTACAAAACAGTCATTCAAAGGGATACATGCATGCCTATGGTTATTGCAGCATTATCTACAAAAGCCAAAGCATGGAAGCAGCTCAAGTGTCCAACAATAGATGAACAGATAAAGAAGATGTGATATATATATATAATACATACACACACAATGGAATATTATTTGGCCACAAAAAATGAAATCCTACCATTTGTAACAACATGGATAAAGCTAGAGAGTATAATGCTAAGTGAAATAAGTCAATCAGAAAATGACAATTACCATTTCATCCCACTCATGTGTGGGATTTAAGAAACAAAACAAATGAGCAAAGAAAAAAAAAAAGAGAAAAACAAACCAAGACACAGAATTAACTATGGAGAACAAACTGATGATTATGGGAGGGGAGGTCGGTGGGGTTGGGGGAAAATAAGGGATAGGTATTAAAGAATGCATTTATCATAATAAAAAATATAATGAAATGGAAAAAAGATTAGAACATAGGCAAAATCTTTCAGATAACCATGTCATAATCATTCATTGGTAGAAATAGATGTGGGAATGATTCTGAATCACTATAGCTCCTTCTAAATCATGATAACCCCACATACAGCAGAAGATCTTCAGTGGAAAAAGAAAGTTGAATGCTGACCAGAAAATCTGCTATACTGGTAATCTTCTGTCAAGCAATATTCTGGAAATCAAAGGAAACCAGATCAACAACTATTGTGGGGAAAACAATACAAAGCCTTAAAAAAGCAAAAAGGAATTTGAGTACATAAGATCTGTAATCCAGTTTTCTTTATAGAAATCAAGCCAGCCTGGGGGTGGGAGTGGATGAGCACCTTTATTTTTCTGATGGAAGTTCTAGCAAGTTCTTGTGGTAAAGATGGCCTAAAAGACCAAGTTGGAAGCAGTGTTCCAAAACAACTCTTGAGTCACAATATGAACTGGGACCGTTATAAGTAAGGTTACCAGAAGAAATATTGGAGAAATGAGCTAAATATAATCAACTTGACTTGTTTACATGTACTAGTAAATATGTTTTGAGCAAAGAATTTTTATTTACCATTATTAGGTGATATTTCTCTATAGAAAGTATTGGAGGTTCTGCTGCTGTATAGATGCAGATTCTTTTTCTTGTCTGCTTTTCTCATTTTACCTTTAAAGGTAAACAACTATGATACAGGAGATGATGGTTAAGAACACTGATATTTGGGAACAGGAAGACCTAAGTTCACAACACTATTCCATTTCTTAATGGCTCTGTGACTTTATCAGGTTATTTCATACCTCTAATCTTAATTTACCTCATCTACAAGATGGAGATAAGTATGTTTTTGTAAGGATTACAAGTAATATAACTTGTGTAAATTTCTCTAGAAGTTCATGAGACATAGCAAAGGCAAAATAATGCTGGCTATGATATAATAATTATTACATAATGTTAATTTTCATCAGAGACACAACTATCATAAATTACTAATTGAAAATGTGGTAAATGGGCACCTGGCTGGCTCAGTGGGTTAAAGCCTCTGCTTTCGGCTCAGGTCATAATCTCAGGGTCCTGGGATTTTTTTTTTTTTTTAAAGATTTTATTTATTTGACAGAGAGAAACACAGGAAGAGAGGGAACACAAGCAGAGGGAGTGAGAGAGGGAGAAGCAGGCTTCCCGCCGAGCAGGCAGCCTGATGTGGGGCTCGATCCTGGGTCTCCAGGATCATGACCTGAGCTGAAGGCAGTCGCTTAACCAACTGAGCCACCCAGGCGTCCCTAGGGTCCTGGGATTGAAGCTGCATCGGGCTCTCTGCTAGGCAGGGAGCCTGCTTCCTCCTCTCTCTCTGCCTGCCTCTCTGCCTACTTGTGATCTCTCTCTCTCTCTCTGTCAAATAAATAAATAAAATCTTTTTTAAAAAAAAAGAAAATGTGGGAAATCTTTTAATTAAATAGTAACATTTTGAACCTCATTATCAAGGAGGTTTATTCATCCTGTTCATGATTTGGTATAAAATCCAAAAACATTTAATCATCAGTCACTAGGCATGATGAAGCCTTTCTCTAATTATCCAGAACAAACGTCTAGAAAGACACATCACTGGGTAATTGCCATCAGGTTAACCTGGCAGTAAGTCTGAATAAATGATCCAGAGGCCTGACATGACTGTGGAGACCCAGCTGTAGTGAGCCATGGTGAGGCTCAAAGGAGCCTGGCATTATCAAAAGAGGATTTTCCATTAGAAAGTCAAAAGGCAAAGCAAACAATTTTAAAATAAAGAAACACTTTGAGTTTAAATAAGGAAAAATAGCTGGAGATCTTTGAATGCTCCATGCCGTCTTATATCACTGGGCCTTTATATATGTGGTTGTCTCTACCTGAAACAGCCTACTCACATCTTCTATGTGTCCTTCACAAATTATCTCAAGCATACTTTCCAATTGATCAGGGTTGGCATTCAAAGTGGATACTATTTGCCACCCAGATTTATAACCTGTCTTCAGGTTATAAATGAAAAGAATATTAGGTTTGAATCAAAAGGCCAGATTTGAGGTTCTGGGCCCAGCACTTAAAATCTCTGTAACCTTCGACAAATCTTCTCTGATCAAGCTTCTCTGAACCTGGATTTCCTCATCTGAAAACTGATCATTTTAGTACCTTCTCTGCCTAGCTCATAGAGGTGTTACAAAGATCAAATGACAGAAACTAGCAAATTTTACATTTGCGATTATTGAGCCCCTATATAAATACAAAACAAATGCTTTTATCATTAAGTCACTTCAAAGGCAAAATTCTTCAAATGACAGAAACAAAATAATACAGAATTTCATTTTTTCTTAATTTTAGAAGCATAATCATATTTGAAGTGTCTTTCTCTGGGAAATTTCATATTCTTCCACCTTGGTGGAATTGAGATACACTCTTTTTGAGAGAGGATGTACTATAATCCTGTATGGAAAACTTTTTCTCAAATTAGGCAAGTTTAAACTGTATTCTGAAAACTAGTTTTAATTGACATCAGTCACCAATGCATCAAATGTCATTTAATATTCAAACTAAACAATGCAGCTTACTTAGGTGAATTTTAAGGAGCTCTTTCCATAATTCAGTCACTATTTGTTTCTTTTTTCTTTTTTTAATTTAATTTTTTTTTACTTTAAATTTATTTTATTTTTTTCAGTGTTCCAAGATTCATTGTTTATGCCCCACACCCAGGGCTCCACGCAAAAGGTACCCCCAGTACCCACCACCAAGCTCTCCCATCCCCCCACCCCCTCCCTCCAAGTCCCTCAGTTTGTTTCTGTGTCCAAAGCCTCTCATGTTTCGTTTCTCTCCCTGAATTACCCTACTTCCCATTTACTTTCCTTCTCCTACTATCTTCTATATTACCCCTTATGCACCGCAAGTGAGTGAAACCATGTATTTGTTTCTTTTATCATGCACAACTCTCTCCCGTTTGCTGTATTTGACTTGAGGCAAGCCAGTTCCACTCTAGTTATCATTGCGGCCCTGGCAGGAGAGAAGAGGAAATAGAAGGAGGTATTAGATTTAATGTTTACTAGCACAGACAGCCATTCCACCAATTTCTCAACAGTAGGAGGTGGTGGAATGGGAGGCAAGGAATAGAACAGGAGCTAAGGCAGGAATAGCAACAGAGGAATCACACAGCACTCACTCGTGGATGACTCCTTGACTCCTTTTATTATACCGTGTGAAAAATACATCAGAAAGTTTCAATTTATAAAGAGAAAATAAGGTATGCCAGGTAGGTGAGGACATGATCAAAGGGTAAGTTTTCTTCAAAGTAATGATTTTTAAATTTTATTTTAAAATAATGTTAAAAAGCATTCTAGATGTATCGCATCTATGCTTTTCCTTCATTTTTTTTTTCATTTCTTCATTCAAGTCAGTAACAGGGTTGTTTGCTTGTTTATTTCTTTATTTTAAGGGCTTTCCACAACTAGAGAAGAAGAGAAAGAGATCTATGAGTCCCACAGGGTAGAAGATATGTTAGGAGCTCAAAGTAAGAATTAACCGTAGAGTTCATCAGAGAGTGAACTAGGTGTGTGGATCCCAGACTTGCCAAAGATTCCTCTGCCTAAAACAGGTCACAGCAGAGCAGTGGAGATGAAGGAACAGTTCTGGATGGCACAATGGGTACCTCGTTGATAACTAACATGGCTGGATAATAGACAGCCAATCTTCCTACTTCCATTTCTGATATTACCAAACATCTTAGTGTCTTGGCAGCTTGCCAGACCTCAGACATGGAGAGAATTCCCAGGGATGAATGAAGCTAAAGTTTCCATTTTTCAGTGAAATGGAGACTCAGAGTTTAAAATTAAGTTGATCTAAGAAAATTTTAAAATACAGTATTTCTTCCACAGTTGAACTGTGGAAAGAAATTTGTCCACGCTATAGTAATAATAGTTAAAATTTATTGAGTTCTTGCTATGTGCTGGGAACCTTAATAGCATTTACCTTGATTAGCTCATTTAAGTCTGATATGACTCTGTAATGTAGGTACTATTATAATCTCCATTTCACACATGAGAAATCTAAAGCATGCTGTTAAGGAACATGCCCAAGATCCACTCAGTGGAGAGGTGGATGCAGGTTAGAAAGTCAGACACCATGATTCTGAGATCAAAGTTGAGGTTAGTACTCAATATCATATTAAGAAATTAATCTCCTTATACATTTGAAGATTAATTATATAGTAAAGGTTAATGTCTACTATGATAAAATTCATTAGATTTAACATAAACAAAAATTCTAATATAATAAATTTTAATAGTTAAACTTACTATTAAGGGAGGGGCACTTTAGAGGGAAATAGATAATAGAAAAAAATTTTTTTGGAAAGAGTCCCTATATAAATAATATTTTATGGTTAAGACCAAAGGAATATAAAATACAGGGATACCAATAACATATTTGCAAGATGAAAAGTCTATGTGTCTTCAAATGAATCAAATGATGTGGCAACATGAAAGAAAATTTGTTGATTTCTACTTAAATAAAATGAAATTTTAATGTGTTTCATGTAGGCTCACAATTATCCTCTAGAAAAAACCCAGACCAAAAAAAGTCTAGCAGCCCTCTGTATTAATGTGAGTAGCCACAACCACAACCACACAAAGCTTTCTTATAGTAGCTTAGTTAACCTGCCAATTGCTTTAACCAAAAGTTCTGGGGCAGTTGAGTAAATGAGTTTCATTGTCTTGACTACTCCCCTCTAGCAAAGTATAATAGTTGAAATTTGGTTTGTTAAATCTGCACCCTTCTTTCTCTGCACCAAATAGTTATTTGGATGACCGCCTTTTGGGCCCGCTGCAGAAACTCTTCAGATTATTATTGAATAAGTTCTATTAAATCCTTGCATCACTGCCTGACCTTACTTCTTTAGGAAAACTGGAAGCCCCTTTCTCACAGACAGCCACTGCTTTTATGGAAAAATGATTGGATTTGTGCCCTGGGCCGTATTGTCTTTCATAAATTTACAGCAAACATCTATTTACTGAGAATATCACTTTCTAACTCTGAAATCGCAGGTCAGTCAAAGCTGATTATCACTAGCCTAGAATGATGACTTTCAATAACTCAGCAGCTTAAGTGAAAGCTCACCATCAAACTGTGTTAAATGTTTGTCTTTACAACTAGAGCTATTCTGATCGAATCACTTCTTATATACTGGGCATTGTGCATTTCAGTCCCTCCAGTCCCTCCAGTCCCTCCCTGCTGCTTTTTTTTTTTTTTTTAAGCTTCATTTTTTTATTAGTGAGAGAGCGAGTGAGAGAGCATGAATGTGGGGAGAGGGTACGCAGAGGGGAAGAGGGAGAACCAGAGGCCCCCAGTGAGGAGCCTGAAATTGGGCTTGATCCCAGGACTGTGAGATCATGACATAAACTGAAGGCAGATGCTTAACTAGCTTAGCCACTCAGGGACCCTCTCCTACCTGCTTCTTTTAAACAATACAGCCAGGATTCCTGCCAGGGAATGCTATTTTTTTCTTCTCCTAGGGCCCATCTTAGTCAATTATGAAAAGTTTGATTTCTGAGTTCACTGGACTCACAAAATGACCATCCAGGTAATAATTTTTCAATACAATAGCCCTTATAAAATTACAAGACTTCTCAAACTACTCATTTGAGGATTGTTATCACTTTTCACACACACACACACACACACACACACACACACACACACACACACACACCATGAAATAAACATACTAAGAAGTGATAGTTTTAGATTTTGAGTTCAGGAAAAGACACATTCATTAATTTATGTGAAATAACAGTTTCTATTATAAAGGAAATAAATTTGAATAACATGCCATCTTTAGATCAACCCAAATTGTGCTGTTAGTGTATTTTATGGTTAGTTAGTTGTTATATGTGAGCAATTTCAGTGTTTAAAAGCCTTCCTATGCACAGCCTTTAGCTTTACCTAAAAATATCTTTTGTGCTACAATTTTATTTTGAAGTGATTAACTATGAGCTCTCCAAAAGTGGAAATATTTGTGATGAAAACAGTACAGAAAAAAAAAACAAGTATAATTAGCCTTCACTATGTTCTATTTTATGAACAGACTGGATTTACTTCCAAATTGTTTTTTATGACTTGTTTTTTACTGTTCAGTCAATATATTTTTATATCTGTGAAAATTATTTGGGAATTTTTTTGCAGATGTAATGCATCATAATTTCTCCATTAAAATTAATGAACTTTTTTCATTTAGTGGCTTTTCCCTGAGTTGTAGAGTTTTTAAGAACTGAAAGCTGTTAAGTTAGAGAGGTACATACTTTAACACACACATAGAGATTAATGAGAGAGAGGAAGAAAATGTTTATTTTTCATAATGATAAAATGCTACCTGAACATTATTGCTTCTATGATTTTTTTGTAATAGAATGAAATGGAATGGGATATATATGTATACACACATACATGATGTGAAAATGTATTTGTGCACTTGCAAAAATTTTTAGTGAATTTAACAAAGCTGTAACTTTCACACTGGTTGAAAGTTTGGGAACTTGAAGTCCAATATTCTTTCTCTCTGTCATCCAACCAGTTTGATTTTTTAATTTGGGGAAAACTAAGTCACCTTTTCATCTGGCTTCTTATAAAGTGAAGATATTAATAAATGGCACTCATTTCATCCTGTACTTCATAGCAATGTTAAAAGAATTAAGATGATATAAAATATTTCTAATTCATTAGAAATATTTTGTTGCATAAATCAAAGTTAACTATTGTAGATTACTTCAATAATATAGAAGGTGATGGTAGAAGAATAGCTTTTATACATAGAAGATTTCCATAAGTAAATAGGCATGGTAATATAAACCTACAGTCAGCTTAAATGGTTGACATTACTGAGCTAATTAATTTTCTTTAAAAAAGTGTTTCAAAGGTAAAGAAATTCAAAAGTTAATGATTGCTCATGCTCAAAAGTCACCCTTAAGGTAGATTTCATTAATGCTATGGATCTTTTAGAAAGTCATTTTACAGTGTGCTGGGGTGGCTCAGTTGGTTAAGTGACTACCGTCGGCTCAGGTCATGATCCCAGGGTCCTAGGATCAAGTCCCACACTGGGTTCTCAGCTCAGCAGGGAGTCTGCTTCTCCCTCTGATCATCTCCCCTCTCATGCTGTCTCTCATTCTTGCTCTCTCTCAAGAAATAAATGAAATATATCTTAAAAAGAAAGCCATTTTACCCCATATTATGTAAGACATATATGATTATATTTATATACAATTAATGCAATAAGTTATAATGTAGTTTAATTTTTATCAAACCCTGAATAAACCAATACCCTAACACAGCTAAGAAGCATTTAATTGTATATATCATACACTAAGAATAAGTGAAATAGTGAAAACTAAAATGTGACAAGTCACCAAGGTTTTAGTTTCATTCTGCTACAGAATATTGCAGGAAAACCACTTAAAAATAATGCTAAAAGATCCATATCTATAATTTTATATTTTAAGAGAAGCAGCATCTTCTCATTGGAAATAATAAGCATTAATATATTTTAAAATGTAATGACTAAATAAAATCAAAGTAGTTTTAAGAAATCCTTAAAATGCTATATGAAGCACCTAGATTAAGAAAGGCAAATTAAAAAAAAAAAAAGAAAAATGAAAAGGGGGGAAACAAGATAAAGTAAAATAAGGATAATGAGATTGTGCCAATGGTTGATGAACATCCCTATGATCCCAAACTGATTTGAAAATTTTGAGATTTGATGGAAAAAAAAAGCCATTATAGATGATTGTTTTCTTTACAGTATTAACAAATATTGAGTTTAGATAAATATGCAGTTTTTACTGTAACTGAGTCAATTACCAGCATCACTAGATCAGAAATGGGCAATATTCAAAACTGTCAAAGAGTCCAGTCCAATAACACCTTATTATTATTGAAATTCAACCAATTGTCTTTGAAAAAAGGTAGTGATTTGCAGGAGCTCTTTGAAGTAAACCCAGAAGCGGTCTAAAGAACTTAAACACCTATCCTGCAAAGTTATGAAGGAAGTTGCTGTGCTGACTACAGAACTTGGAAGAAAAGAGATAGCATTGCTCTAGGATGGACAGACAGGTGGATTCCTTTTGGACTGTGCCTTGGTGATAGCACCTAGTCCTGGCCTCACCCTCAGTCTTTCAGGCTTAGAATTTTTTTTTTTTTTCAGTTCACTATGAATGGATAGACCTCTCAAAGACAGATTCACATGAACCACACTTACAAGATTGGCATGCAAAATGAGAACTACATTTTCATGCTTTTACAGTAACAAACACAACTCTCAAGGCAGCCAGCGCTCACATTCTGCCACCATTACTCTTCTCCCTGTAATCTCACTAGCTGGGCACTTGCATCGTTCACCAGAAGAGACCCTGTAGGCTCTGCAGGAGTCCATGTCAGAGCGAACTGGTGGTGGCAACAGTAGTGAATATATTTTGCATGGAGTCTGATGACAAAATCACTAGCAGCTGGTGGTAGGTTTGGCAGTGGGTGATAAGGAACAGAGAGGGATCAAGCAAGTGGAGTCATCCATAGAGAATGTTTCTGAGAAATCAGACTATTAAGGGCAACTGCGGAATGTAAGAGCAGCAGCAATTTGCTTTGTCTGCAGAAATAGATGTGATATGTCCGACAGGTGACACCAGAAAAAGGTGCACTTGAGGACTTGCAACAATAGAACGGCTAGAATTCTGACCTGCCCTCCTCCCACCGACCTGCCACAACAGTTCTTTATTCCTCCGAGCCCAGGAACATCTCAGGTCTCAGTTCATACTGCTCCTGTTACTACTACTGACAGCTGCATTCCTCACCTGTGGTCATTTGGCCCCACCCTCATGGCTTCCAGCCCACCTGGCTTGTCCTGGTAGCTCTAATTGTCCCCTCTGGTCTGTGTCTAGATGAAAACAGCCATCCCTGGAGAGACTCATTCCTCAGGCCTCAGGGATGAATCAATTCTCCCTCTCTCTAGGCACATTAGCACAGACACTTTTCTCTCTTTTTCTCTTTTTTCTTTTCTTTTTTTTTTTTAATATTTTATTTATTTGACAGAGAGAAACACAGCCAGAGAGGGAACACAAGCAGGGGGAATGAGAGAGGGAGAAGCAGGCTTCCCGCCAAGCAGGGCACCCGATGTGGGGCTCGATCCCGGGTCTCTGGGATCATGACCTGAGCCGAAGGCAGTCGCCCAACCAACTGAGGCACCCAGGCCAGCCAAGGCCTATTTGTTTACAATTGCTTTGTAAGTTCTACTTGTTAACAACAATGAATCCAGAGACCCACGGAGCCAGATTCAGAGCAGAATCACAGTTCCAAACATCCAACACCAACAGCCAATTGTTTTGGTTAAAACACCAAAGTGTTTTATTTGCATAATAATTGCATTCTGACGCATGACAGAAGAGAAATTATAGTAAACATTTAAAAAGTATTATTATTTCCCTATATCTATATTCCTCACATGTAGAGAAGATCTATTACCTCTCGGGCCCCTGGGTGGCTCAGTCGTTGAGCAGCTGCCTTCAGCTCAGGTCATGATCCTGGAGTCCCTGGATCCAGTCCCACATTCGGCAGGAAGCCTGCTTCTCCCTCTCTCACTCCCCTTGCTTGTGTTCCCTCTCTAGCTGTGTTTCTCTCTGTCAAATGAATAAAATTGTGTAAAAAAAAAAAAAGATATATTACTTTTCCATCTACATTTTCATTAAAATTCTTTGAAAAATAAACTAACTTTCCTCACATTTTTATCCACATTTTTAATTTTTTAACTCTTACTTCTGAACTCCCTTTTGTTGATTTTTGAAAACTTTTAATTTTCTTCTTCTTCTTCTTCTTCTTCTTCTTCTTCTTCTTCTTCTTCTTCTCCTCCTCCTCCTCCTCCTCCTCCTCCTCCTTCTTCTTCAAACATCTTGGGTCTTGTAAAAGTGGGACTTCCCTTAGAAGTTAGAAGGAAAGGCTGGAAATAACCACTAATTAATTTTGGACCTACCATGTCTTCATACCCAGGGAAGGCATGACTTTTCTCAATTTTTCCCCTTTCACCCAATCCCTTACTACATGGCTCTGAAGGAAATTCCTTAATCTCACTAGCATCTGTGTTTGACTGTTTTGCAAAGGGAGAGAAATGATTTCCTCTCCTACCACAAAGGGGCTCTGGGGAAACAAAATGTGAGAATAGATGTAAAAACAGTCAGATGAGATTTGGAGGAGGAAAAATGAGGATAGAGAAACACCGTTATTTATACTATTTGCATTACTACTGTGACAATTCTACTAGCAATGAACGAGAAGGAGAGGAATCTGATATGTTTTATAAAATGCATCACTTCACCAACAGTGCGCATGACCCTGACACGAGTTCCTAAGGAAAGGAAGACTGACAGAAAAGAAAATACTAACAAGGGATTTCTAAAATGAAGCAGGCGAAAAACAAATGTTTGTGACTGAAGCAAGGGGAAAAAAGTTCCTTGGAAAAAATTAAATTATTGGATTGACTTATAAGTGGAAAATAAAAGATGAGACTGGCTTCTAAGGGATCTGAAGCTTCAGAGATTTGGGAAGGAATTTACAGATCATAAACAGAAAAATAAGCTCTTTGCTATAACTGCAACTCAGAAAACAGAGTCTCTAAGGGCCCTGAAGAAACTTCTTGTATTCTAGGGTAAAAATGATTCTTATGATCAGAAGAAAGGAAACTGTTTCAATAAGAACTGGAGAATAACAACTATGGGACTGACAGCTTCTGAGCGTCTTAGAAAAGTGAGTATTTTTGGCAAGAGGAGAAAGTTCTTGAGCTGTTCTGTACTAACAAAAATGGGCAAATGGAGCATGAGTATATTAAGTTCTTAATTTATTGTTTCAAATGAAATACTTCGAGCTCATAATTCCTGGGTTGTTTCTGTCTGAGACTTTAAGTGTGAGAAAGATTCCCCACACATCCCACAGAATTATCGAGGCAGGGAATGGAGTTTTCTGTGAGGTCCCATTATCTGGAACAGAGATCCTCTAACATGGGAAGCTTATGAAAACTAGAGATTTCAGGGAACTAACTCAGAGATTCTGAACCAGAGAGTATGGAATGCAGTGGGAGAGTCTGAATTTTTATTAAATAGCATGGCTCCTAAGCAGGTGCTCGTAAGCCACATTTTGAGATACTAGCTATAGAATGCAGTCCCTGTTTTTCAGTAGTTTTTTTCAGTAGACATTCAAGGTCTGCAACATTCTAAGTATGAATTATCTTTTCCATCTTAACTCTCATTACATCTCTGCACGAGCTTCCTCCCCAGCCAACCAGTCTATTCACCATTATTTTCCCTGCTTACAGACCAGCTCTCCTGTTTGACTCAGTTTCAAAGACTTCCATTCTGAATGCATCAACATTCTACTTTAAGGGTAATCTCTGTATTTCAATATTTCCTCTAAATAATTTTACTATCTTTCACTTAAAAATATGTTAGGCTCTGTATTTCAAAATACTTTGTTGTTTACCCCAGCTCACTTGTTCTTGCATTATGGATTATATCAAGCTGGCTTTATATCTTTTTCCAGTAGATTTTAAGCTCTTTGAAGACAAAGCATTTTACAAGCATTTCAAAAAATATTGACTTAACTGAATTAATAAAGTCCTTCCACAATGGTTCATATCTAGTAGATCTCCAGGGCCTAGAACTGAAACACGGGAGAACCCCAACATTTCATTGTGCGATATGGAGATCCCCACCGGCAGAAAGAACTGCTCCTAACTTCGGATCAATAGTAGATCAAGATCTTCATATTATATATTTCCTATATGATATAGGAAATCAAGAGAGTATGTAGAATCATGTGATACACACAGAATTTGAATAACTGATTCAGTGGAATCCAGGAGTCCCCCAAATGACATTTAGTTGCCTTCTCACCCTGGTGGGACCCATACTGCACTTCACAGATCCTCAAGGACTTGCAATAGGAATGAGTTGCTTCTGATTTTAAAGAAGAATAAGAGATCCATGGAGAATTACATCCCAGCACCTTGCTGCTGGGAGTGTTACTGATCAATAACTCTCAGCTGTCAGTCCCTCTAGAATGCCTAGGCTGAAGAGAACCACCTTGCCTAACAGGGTCATATCCCTTCCTTTGATAGCCCTCATAGCATGACCGATTCACACAGGGAGGTAAAGGCCTAACTCTCTTGCCCCAATGCACAAGGGCTCTGAAAGATCACTGCATCTTTAGAGCTCCTTCAAAGGTCAGCTTGGCCCCAACTGAGCTTCCCTGCGGTTGATGTCTCTTTGCCCAAACCTGCTTCCTTTCTGCTGTCTGCTTTTCTCTTCCACAGGCACTGATCTTAAGAATACTCACTAGCAAAACTTTTGCACACTAATTTCTTTCTGTTTCTCAGACATTCTAACTTGCACAACTCCTTATATTTGTTGTCCTTATACCTAGAATACAATTCATCCTCATACAGATAGCATGAACATCATGAGAAACAGTCAACAAATGTTTATTTGGAGTCAGCTGTGCAACCACTATTATACAATACATTCTTTATATTAATCCTCCCCAATCCCAAATTTGTATGTGCTCCTGATACACGTATGCCCTCAGATCTCAATTCAAATATCACCTCTTTGGAGGGCTTCTGCATGGTTACCCTATCAGGAAAAAGCTGCTCCCTCCACTGTCCCCATCAGAGCTTCTTTATTCTGCATTTATTTTATTTCATAGCTATTAGCAGCATCTGAAATTATATGTTTTATTTAGTTATAAAGACCTGGTTTGTCTCTGCTAGGAAAATGCAAGCTAAATAAGGACAGTGACTTCATGTCATTCACTGTTTTAGCTCCAGGGCCTAGAACTGAAACACGGGAGAACCCCAACATTTCATTGTTGAATGAATGCATGCATTTTAACCTCAACCAGGGGATGAAATATTTTTATAAGTAGATCACTCTTGTCTAAGTTCTTAGCAGGTTTTCCTCTGAGAAGTCCCTTATTTATTAGGATGAACTAATTTAAAGTGGCTAAGAACTATACTGCTCTAAAGCAAGGACTGGTTTGAACCACACAGAGAAGTTCTGAAAGCGGCAAGTTGGTAAATTTTCAGGAGAGGAGAGAATGAGAGAAAACTTTCTAATAAGTGAAATATTCTCCAGCCAAATTAGCAACTTTGCAGCAAATGGTGAGAGCAGATTATGATGGATGACAATATACTGTGATGCAGGGCGCTTAACAGTGTACTATGACATTACATTCTGGAGGGGGAGCTTTTTGAAAAATCAGTGTGAAGACTCCCACTGTTGAGGCTGCAGCTGTTCTGCGGAGTGGCGGAGTGATGTTCATGAGAATTCTGAACCCTGTCTAACAAGCCCCTCCAAGCCTGTGAACTCCCCGCCGTTCGCCTGTTTGCCTCCTGTCTGGCAGAAAGACTGCGGCCGCTGTGCTGACATCCATCACTGAGAGTTCTGGCCCTGTGCTGCCACTCCCAGGCCGACGTGCTCACTCAAAATCAGCGTGTCGGAGTACTAGACAGAAGTTGTCTCTGGGGTGGCAACAGTGGAGAGGGGAGGCCAGGGTGTTAGGAAAGGAGACATCCCCCCCCACACACACACACACTATGACGACACTTTAGATGAAGACCACAGAAACATTTTAAAGTGGTTACAAAATCACCCCTGAAAAAAAAGGAATGCATCGAAAACTCTCCATATATTAGAAAAGGAAGATGACCATATCCGGGGCTGGTATCAGTGAGTGAGCTACCTGCCTGAGAGAAAGTGGAGAACTCAGAAATAATCATTTGTGCGATATGGAGATCCCCACCGGCAGAAAGAACTGCTCCTAACTTCGGATGTGATGTGGTACTACACCAGACAGCGGACGCACAAAAACAAGAGCAGGTTATCTTGAAAAGTCAGACCCGAAACTGGGGGACAGTTAAAGCTGGTGGAAAACTTCTCACACAAAACAAAACAAAACAATAAAAGTCTCCACAGACGACAGGAGGAGTTACAGGGTGAACATGATGAAGCATACTCAACACATGTTCACTGGGGCCAGCTCTGCACCTCCTATCATCATGCATACATCGCCTCCCCTGCATTATTACTATGAGCTTAGTATCCATATGAAAAACGAAGAAGAGAAGGTAGAAGGCATTAGAAAAGATCCTACTAGATCCGGGGGCTCCCCCTTGACCAGCTTTCCCCACCCGGGCAGAGCACTTCCATCTGCCCACAGCACCCAGCAAACCGCCGCCATACTCTCAGCGTTGTCTAATCTAATACTTCATGTATTTGCAACATTCTCTTCCCTCCCTTGTTTCTGTGCCAGTTGCCATCCATCTCTTAGGAATGATTTAAATATTTCTTCAGGCGGCACCTGGGTGGCTCAGTGGGTTAGTGGGCTTTGGACTCAGTGGCTCAGTGGGCTCTTGATTTTAGCTCAGGTCATGTTCTCAGAGTCCTGAAATCCAGCCCCCGGCCGGGTACAGCACTCAGCGTGGAGTATGCTTGACCCTCTTTCTCTGCTCCTCCCTGCCCCTGCTCACGCGCACACACACAACACACACTTTAGATAGATAGATAGATAGATAGATAGATAGATAGATAGATAGATAGATGATAGATAGATAGATATTTAGATAGATATATAAATAAATAAATAAAATCTTCAAAAAAACGGTTCTTCCAGAGAGGTCTTGCCTCCTTACATGTGCATAGGTCTAGAGATTAGCATTCCCTTCCCAGGGTTGGTAAATTTGGGGGTGGAGGGGGGCTTATATAATATTATATACAATTTTTAGTACATGTATTTCTAATACAATATTTGGGACACACTTCTACTAAAAATTATTTACTATTTATCTGAAATTCAAATTTAACAGTCTTTATTTTATCTGGCAAACATCCCCCTGAATTTTCTGTGTTCTTTTGGTATCCTACTTACAGTAGCCTGTACATAAACTTGAAATCATTTTTTAATTTCAATTATAAAACTATTTGTGGGATTATTCTAATACATATCCCCCCTTCTACCCTCAACTAAACAGGGCCTCTGTGCTCCTTATGGTAATTCTGGTAGCTGATGGAGTATCTGACAGTTCTCAACAAATCTCACCTGAATAAATGATAACGTAGAGCTGTGCTCAAAACCCAATGTGTGTGACCCTAAAGTCCATTGACTTTTTGATCCTCCAAATGCTTGTATATGAAAGATAGATATTTGTCGCACATACTTTATAAATGTTTAAAAGCCAATTCTAATTATCACATGGTAATAGAAGAAAATACTGTCAGATCAGAATCCCTTTTCTGAATTTTGGTAGTGCTAATTGCTCATTCCCCATTCTAGATACTGTATCAGTAAAATTGTTGAAACTCTGAATATTCCATTTTATGTGACAGAAACTTAAATGTAGCCCCCTGCAGGATATGACCATGGCTATTTCCTTTAATGAAACACAGTCTCAATGCTGAAAATATGGCATACACTGTTGTTATTGGTTCTGTTCATGAACAAGAATTTCTAAACCATGCAAGGATGATTTAGTGATCTTGTATCTTGCCAAAGGCTTAATGTTTCCAAATAGGCTTTTGCACAATGAAGTGTAGTTCATGAGCTGCTGTTGCCATGAGCTTTACATAAGCAACCTCTAGGAACTGGTCCGATAGCCAAATCTAAAATTTTGGATGGCCAAAACTCACTGTGCTGCTGTCAACTTTGGTTAAACTGGTTATATTATTTTTGTACAGAAAAACAAAGACTAATGAGGGTAAATGTGCTTGTTATTCCTTCTAAAAAATGTGATGATAAACATATTTTTATAGCTACCCAAAAGAAAGAATTTCCCTTATGGTGAGGTCATTAATTGAAGATGTGGAGATTTGTCATACGCAAAAATCCAGTCCACTAATTGTACAAATGAGGGACTTAAATCATTAGTGCTCACAGCACAGCACGATGACCTCTATGCCTCTGTGATAACTGTTGGACCCTTCTTATTTCTGGAAATTCCTAAAAGATTCTCACATTCTTTAACACCTACTTATATTCTTCTCTCTGACTGCTCCAGATACACTAGTTTTGCAAATAATTAGACTTGGAAATCTAGACTGGTTTCAGTTGGAATTAAAACTAAGGACCCAGGATTGGAGGTCTGCAGATCAAGAGAGGCTATACTCCTGGCTTTGTTCAGAACAATTACTCATATGCATTATGCTTCCTTCTTCCCATTTTATAAACAGCAAAATTAATACTTGGTCTATTTACTTCTCATGTCTTTTTGGGAAAATGAACTGAGTTAATAAGTGTGAAAGCATATTAAGTTGAAAGTGTTAGACAGCTATATAAGATTTGTAATTCTCTGAACACAATGCTAACTTGTATTATGAGATCTCTATTTAGCAAGATAAGACCAAATATAAATCTACACATTCCCATACAAGTAAAGGATAAAACTTTAAAAAGTAATTCATTCCTTTTGAAAAGATAAACCTATTTGGAAATTACATATTATTTGATTTGTTTTCAGATCTGAAACAATCACCCATAACATTGCCTCTGGCCATAATTAGTATTAGAAAATAAGTCATTTATCAAATACATGCTGGCTAAGTTATCAGGAGCATTTCAGAAGAGATTGTGTCCAAAATGTTTCCACTCAGTGAACAAAAATAAAATAAAATACGAGGCCTATGAAATGCAAGGTGTAATTTAATTTAGTTTTTTAAACTTAATAGATAGGTTTCTATCAAGAATTAACTACTTTATTACTATTACTATTTCTTAAAACTTGATATGATCATAGAGTTGAGAAGGATGTATACAATTTCTTCTTGTGTGCAGGTGGGGAGACAGAAGATCAAGGGGTGAAACATCTTTCTAGCAGATCAGAGTCCACAGTATGTCTGATTCCTTTGCTGATTCTCTCTCTCTTTTTTTTTTAAGATTTTATTTATTTATTTTACAGAGAGAGACAGCAAGAGAGAGGACACAAGCAGGGAGAATGGGAGTGGGAGAAGCAGGCTTCCCACTGAGTAGGGAGCCTGAGGCAGGGGTCTTGAGATCATAACCTGAGCCAAAGGCAGACGCTAATGCCTGAGCCACCAAGGTGCCCCTTGGCTGATTCTTTGTTGATGCCTCTCTACACTTGGGTACTGGCTTATCTTCAGAGTTCAATAAAGATGACAGTATTATAAATTGCTCCAGATATGGTAAATTAAACAAAATGGAATATCATCTCTAATAAACAAAATAACAGTTGTAAATTAAACTAGAAAAATTTATTGTGTTGTAGAGTGGGAGGAAAAAGTCTGGTCAAAGAGGTAAGAATGGAAAGCAGCTTTGTGTGATACTTTTAAAATAGACTATTTAAATTCAACAAAAATTTATTAAAATCCTACTGTAGTACTGAAATATATATAAATATATATGTGTGCATATATATATATATGACACATAGGTATATGTATGCATATTATTGTGTGTGTATGTGTGTGTGTATATATATATATATACACAAAATCTTTGTAAAATATAAACAAATGGCATTTATTCCAACAATTTGTTCAGCAAATATCAAGTACCTATTGTGTATCAATTGGGCACCGTGTAGGCCTTTCACTTTACATAACTGAAAGAGCATTTCCCAAGAGACTGCTGGTCAAGAAAAAGGATTAAGGTATCCATTAACATGGAAACATGATTTCTGAGTACTTCTTTGAAAATTATAGGCTTTTGCATAACATTATACTGGAAAAACAACTTCAGAGTGTTTAAAAATTAAAATATTAAAATAAAACATACATTCTAATCTACAGTATAAAGTACTTATTTAAATAAGGAGAACTTATTCTTCTCCAGAAAAGATGTATAGAAGGGAATCTGGGAAGGATATTACTTCTGTATCTTTCAGTCTTAAGAAACCACAACAAATGGTAAGATTTCTTATTTATTAAATTATACTAAAAAAAAAATGACAGTACCTGGTACTTTTTCATGAGTTAAAAGTAATTAACAATGATATAAAAGCCAAAATGACATGAAAAGAGGAATGGAAATAGAAAATTTTAGAAGAAAGTATGTACCAGGTATAAAATGCCATCATTTGGTCTCATTTTAAGAAATTTAGACATATTTCTAAATCCATGCCTTCTCAAAAAAATTTTTAATATAAATCCAACAGCCTATTCACTACTTTATTGAGTAAAATCTTAAATTAAATTACTCCTTTCAAAGCCTGGGCAAATCCAACTCACAGAATCATGTCTATGTACTAGTGATATCAATTTTATCGTGCACTTTCATTTCTTTAAATAAAAAATGCTTAAAAAGATGTAGCTGAGTTTCAGATAATGGTCGAACTAGGTAGTTATGACTGTCTGTTAAAGTAAACAACTCAATAAATACAAGATTTATCTCATGTTACAAATGAATTACCAATAAGTGTCAAAAAGTACACTTCTTTTAACAAGACAAGGCAAAATCATAAAAATTGACATTTATTTCTGTGACTCTTCTCTAAAAGACATCTCTCAGCAAATCTATGACTTCTACTTAGTATTTGATAGAAGAAAGATACTTCTCATTCACTAAAATGTTCTTGAAGATATTAAACAATTCTGATTATCTATTATAGTTTGTTTTTCTCTCTTCATTCCACTAATTTCATCTTTGAGCTCTGATAATGGCCATCCTTCACATGAAACTTTTCTTTTGAATGGTTTTCAGAGCAACCATAGGCTTTTCTATCTGTAATATTTCTTACTTTTCACTTTCTTGTTATATCCTTTAATCATGGACATTGTCTATTACTTAAAAAAAAAAATCCCCATCCAACAAGCAGAATGCTTTTCCCTCTCGGTTCTGTTTTTCGTGTCTATATTAATAAATAGCATCTCTCATCACCACTTCTATACTCATTTTTCTATACTTATTTCTAGGTTCATATTTCAAATGCCTTTAAGGTATTTAAACTTGAAAATCCCACCCAAATCTCAAACTCAACCTGCCCTCGTTGAGTTTGTTATCATCCAAACCAACTCTACTTCCCACTATTCTGCCTTTATCAGAAAAACCTATATTATTAGGGTTCTCCTCCTTGACCCCTCTTGACTTATATTTCCTATATCAAAGAATGTTCCAACTCCTGTACCCAATTTTCATTTCAATAAATATCACACAATTCAATAAAACTTTCCAGATTTAAAGAAAAGGAAAATAACCAGTGATTAATTGGTTAAGACAAAAGCAATTTCTGACTGAAGTGCTTAAAATAGTTCTACTGTGTATTCTTAACTACAGAACTAAAGGGTTTTCTTCATTGCTTGAAGTTTCATTTAAAAACAGAAATTATACACACCAGAGGAACGAGAACATTTTTTTAAAATTTTATTTGAATCACTATCTCTTTACTGAATTAATTTCTACATCCAACACAGGGCTCAAATCAACCCCGAGATCAAGAGATCAAGAGTCGCTCGCTCCACAGACTGAGACAGCCAGTGCCCACCCCCCTTTACTAAAGTAAAGAAAGACCAACATATGAACTTAAAACCTTGGGTTTTCTTTCTCCTTTTACATATTTAATCATGTCTAAGCCTTCAGAGCCTCGTTATATAAATCTTATCTTTGAGAGCACTGGACATTTTAAGGAACAACATGTCTTCTCTTTTTCATGGAATGATAGAATATCATTGAGAAACCCAACATAACTGCAGATAAGGGAGTGTTGTATGTAAAAATTTGTGTAGTGAACTAACATCAACTCCAAATTAAACCAGCTAGATTCCAGAAAAGTAGAATGTTACAGATGGTAGTAACATAAGGTTTATAAAAACACAAAATGCAGTATTTCTAACAAACATGCTTGTTTCCAATTTTTTTTAAGTAAATAAGTTTTGTGTAGTTTAATGTTTCCCCACCAAAGTTTTCTTCAGCATACAAACAGCTTTTCCTCTTCAGGCATCTCCCAAACCTAGAATTAAGTATTTGAAATGTACACTGTAGAAACACCAAGATTTCTGTAATTGTTACCGCTTCTAGAATAACTCTACTGTGTAACCTTTTCTGAAGATTTTTTTCAAAGTTCCTCTTAGTCCTTTACCAGTTCTCTTTGTTCTTTTAACAGCTCATTTGGTGGGAGAGAGGGATGTTGTTCAATAGTATCACAGCTGGCTTTCTCTAGTTGGTAACTACCTGCATATTACACTGGATTACACTTTTATTGCAAATACAACAAATAGCCTTGAGCCACTCTGCTGTTTCAAGGATTTTAAAAGTTCTCCCTCATCAAGTATTGACTTTTCACAACTTTTGCCACCAGGTGCAAATTGTATTTCAATGGCATGCTGATCTCCAGGAGAGGTTTGTTTACACAGTCATTCTCCAGGGACAGTGGATGCACAATGCTCTTTGTTCAAGAGCAGCTGATGCTTTGAAGAGCTTTATGGAGACTCGCAAGTCAATGGCTGGCTCTAGGGACTCACAGAAATCATGCAGTGCTCCTTGAGAAGTAGCACTGATATTCTATTAAACTCAATGGGGGACTGAAGGTAGGTAGCTGAAGACAAGTCACCTAGACCACAGTTGGTGGTCTATGAGAAACAATTAAGGAGATCATCCTTTTCAAGACCTTCTCCATCCTGCACAGGCCTTAATCACAGAATTATCACAGTGTAGATAAATCCTAAAGCATATCTTTTAAGACTTTCATAAGTTCTTTAGATTTTGTAAGTACGCAATAAAATGCCAAGAAGCAAAGATCTTCTGGAGTCTGTATTTTTTATAGCCACAGTAGTCACTGTTCTTTTTGTCTAATCTAAGAAATGAAACAAAACAGACATGCTGCTCTGATAATGAGATCAGCTGGGTAATTAGCCAGTTGGTAATGAGATAAAACATGTACTGATGGCTTTGAGACCTTCTAAGTTTTGAACTCAAGGTATTTTAATAATATTAAAAATATTTTTAAATAAAGTTTGCAGAACTAGACCACCCCATTTAAAAAAAGGGGGGGTGCGGCACCTGGGTGGCTCAGTTGGTTAAGCAACTGCCTTCAGCTCAGGTCATGATCTCGGAGACCCGGGATCGAGTCCCACATCGGGCTCCCTGCTAGACAGGAAGCCTGCTTCTCCCTCTCTCACTCCCCCTGCTTGTGTTCCCTCTCTGGCTGTGTTTCTCTCTGTCAAATAAATAAAATCTTTAAAAAAAATTAAAAAAAAAGGTTTTAAAAAAAACTGGAATATTAAAAGTATCCTTATAGAAGTGCATATAAATTGGGGAAACATCTTCATCCCAAGCCCCCATCTGTTTTCATCTTTGGAAAAATTTGAAAACAAAACAAAAAATAATAAATTTACAACATTAAAGCTTTAATCATATCAGTTTAGTCTAACAGAGCTTTTTAGGTATCTACTCTATGCCATGAACTCCGCTAGGCATTGAGGATACACGAAGGACAGTTCCTGCTCTTGAGGAACGTGGAGTCTATGCACAGACGGAAAAAGATGTGAATAATTAATTCATTACAATATGGTAAATGTAGAAGGAAGGTCATGATACACATGATGAAACTTGGGGATTAGGTAAGGTTTCTTTGAGAATATAATTTCTGGATGGCAATTTCATATAACTTGACAAATAGACTATTTTGGCTTTAGCAAGGAGGGTGGATTTTAAGAAAGTAAAGACTAGAAGCAGGCAGACTAGATAGAAGGCCCTTGTGGTAAGATGTGAGTTACAGATGGATCAGTGGGACATGAGATCATGTATAGATTACTGCAGCATAAAATCATCCTGCCATCATGATTCCACATACTTACACCTTTCCTTATCTCCTTGCTCACTCATACAAACTTTGTTAAATATGTGTAGGAATTTAAATGACCTCTATTGAAGTTCACCCTGACTTTATTATTTTGAGTGGCTTTTTTTTTTCCCCTGAGTTTATTCAGAGTATATGGGTTGAGCCTTTAATTTTTAGTGAGTGCTGGCTCAGGAGTTGTTTTCTAAGGTAAAGATTCTAATCATGTCAATGTTTTGAGAGTAAGGCAGAAAGTAATAAAACCAAACTATTTCACTGTAGATATCTGGAGAATGGCTTATCATCTGAAATTGCTTCCTGTATGTCAATTAGCACATAAAAGAGCCTGAAATAACTGAGGCATTTACATTTAAAAATTTACTATAACAAAATTTACTATAATTTACTATAACTTTTAATAAAGGCATGCACATTTAGGAAAATTTAACTCTAACCAGGGCTTTACAATGATAACTATTTTATCTCTTTTATTAAAGACCACCAGGAGAACTAATAATTAAAATGTTATTTCTAACAGCCTCTGTTTTGGATGTAAATCTCATAAACTTTGTAGCATTGACCATTACTTTGTGCTGTATCAATTGAATTTCTTGCAGCTTGGCAATAGAATTAAACTACCCCTAGGCAGGACTTAGAAAATTATGTACCTTCATGTACATAATTGATGTTCTATATATGATAACAAAATATTGTGTTATCAACACAAAACTAACATTCACCCTAAATGATTGTCTCTGATTAATGTAAGCTTGCTTTATTTTTATCTTCCCAATTTTTTATGATCTGTGACATAACTGGGCACTATCAATATAAGATAATTTCCAAGGTTAGTGTGAGAAAGAGGAGCATCTGGAAATTTAAAATGAATAGATACCATTATCCACCCTAATATGCCCTAGATACTTACAGAGGAAATGGAATGGAGGAAAATAAGAAACTTTCACCCTCTTCACAACTTTGTGCAATGCAAGTTTACTTCATTGGCACTTAATTTCATTCAAAAATGTGAGAAGAATTTTATTTTCAGGAAGCAGTCAGAACTGTGAATGATAATGGAAGTTTTAAGTAAATGTCTATAGGCTCCAACAACTTCTATACCTACTGTCTAGGTTAAGATAATATTCCTAATGTCATGGATCTTACATTCTAGTAAGACTGACAATAAACAAATAAATAATTACCTATTAGTAGTGTGATAAATTATGTATTGAAAACAAAGCAAGAGAAAGGTAATGAGTGTCTGGGGATGATATGGTTAGAGATGACTTCTTTATACATGTAACACTTGAGTTCAGTGATTGATGAGAATGCATAAGCCACGCAAAGATCTGAGGGAAGGGGCACCTGGGTGGCTCAGTTGTTAGGCGTCTGCCTTCACTCAGGTCATGATCCTGGAGTCCCAGGATCCAGACCCACATTGGGGCTCCCTGCTCAGGGGGAATCCTACTTCTCCCTCTCTCACTCCCCCTGTTTGTGTTGCCTCTCTAGCTGTGTTTCTCTCTGTCAAATAAATAAATAAAATCTTTAAAAAAAAAAAGTTCTGAGGGAAGGGGTTTTGTGGTAGAATATAACAAGCGTAAAAGCCCAGGATCGAGGATGGACTAGGAATCCCTCAGGATAAGAGAGAAAGGCAATACATTTGAAGTTTTGTAAGCATCAGGGAGAATGGATGGAGATGATGTCCAAGAGGATGGAAAGCTCAAATTAAGTAGGGCTATTAGATTTCAATTAGAGTCTAAATATGAAAGTTCCCAAATGCAATTAAACAGCAATTTTGTTTCTTTCATCTTCAAAATATATCCACAAACACTCCCAAACTCATTTTACAAGGTCAGCACTGTCCTGATAACAAGGCCAAAAAAGGACACTATTAGAATAGAAAACCACAGGCCCGTATCTCTGGTGAATATAGGTGTAAAAATTCTCAATAAAATACCAGTAAAGAGGGGTGCCTGGGTGGCTCAGTCATTGAGCATCTGCCTTCAGCTCAGGTCATGATCCTCAGAGTCCTGGGATGGAGGCCCACATTGGGCTCTCTGCTCAGTGAGAAGCCTGCTTCTCCCTCTCTCACTCTCTCTGCTTGTGTTCCCTCTCTAGCTGTGTTGCTCTGTGTCAAATAAATAAAATCTTTAAAATAAAAAGCAGCAAAGATAATCAGCAGCACATTAAAAGAATGAGATATAAGTATCATATGAGCATGAGCATCTCAACAGACACAGAAAAAGCGTTTGTCAAAATTCATGTTAAAAACTTTGAACAAATTAGGTATAGAAGGAACATATTTCAACATAATATAAGCCATAAATGACAAACTCAAGGTTAATATCATACTCAACAGGGAAAGGTTGAAATCTGTTCTTCTAAGATCAGGAAAAAGACAAGGATGCATACTCTCACCGTATCTATTTAACAGAGTGCTAGAAGTTCTAGCTAGAGCAAGCAGGAGAGAAAAATGAATTAAAGGTGTTAGAACTGAAAAGGAAGAAGTAAAATTGTTTCTATTTGCAGATGGCATTACTTCATACATAGAGAAACCTAAAGATTCAACCAAGAACAAAACAAAAAAAGCAAAACCCTGTTAGATCTAATCAATGAGTTCAGTACAGATAAAGGATATAAAATTAACATACAAAAATCACTAGCATTTCTGTATACTAAAAACAAATTTTCTGAAAAGAAAATTAATCGATCCCATTTACAATAGCATCAAAAATAATTTTAAAAAACCTTAAGAAAAGTCTCTATACAATGAAAACCACAAGACATTGATGAAAAAAATTAAAGATAAAATTAATGGAAAGGTATCTTATGTTTATAAGTTGGAATAATTAATACTGTAAAAATGCCAATACTCTCAAAAGACAACTATAGATTCAATGGAACCCCTATCAAGTTCCAATGGTAGAAAATGGTAAAGGTAGAAAACAAATCACAAATTTATATGGAACTATAGACCCCAAAGAAATTCCAAGAACAAAATAGGAGGCATAACACTTCCTGATTCCAAGCTATGTTATAAAGCTATATAAAACAGTATCATACTGGCATAAAAGTAGACAAATAGACCAACAGAACAGAATCGAGAGCCCAGAAATAAGCCCAAGCAAAAATGGCCAGTTAATATTTGACAAAGGAGCAAAGAACACTCAATGAAGAAAAGACAGTTTCTTCAATAAATGGTGCTGGATTAACTGGATATCTCCATGTAAAAAAATGAAATTGGACACATACCTTATACTATCTCAAAAATTAACTCAAAGAGGATTAAATACTTAAATGTAAGACCTGAAACCTGAAACTCCTGGAGGAAAATACAAGAATTAATCTTGACACTGGTTTTGGTAACGATTTTTTGGCTATGGCCCTTAAAGCACAAGAAACAACATAAAAAATGAACAAGTGAGGGGGCCTGGGTGGCTTAGTCCTTAAACATCAGCTCTCTGCTCAGGTCATGATCCTGGAGTCCAGGGATCAAGCCCTGCATTGAGCTCCCTGCTCGGAGGGAGGACTGCTTCTCACTCTCTCACTTCTCCTGATTGTGTTCCCTCTCTAGCTGTCTTTCTCTGTCAAATAAATAAATAAAATCTTGAAGATGAAGATGAAGATGAAGTCAAAGGAGAAATTTTTTTTTCTTTTTATTGTAACTGTATGAGAAGATCAATGCTTGCTGAACCTATTGTGGTGATCATTTCACAATATATGTAAGTCAAATCAACATGCTGTACACCTTAAACTTATGAAATGATGTATGTCAATTATTTCTCAACAAAACTGGGAAAAATATGTTCAGAAGGTGAACATTTCTCAGAGCTTCTATCACTGTAGTCCTATTCAAGCTACTATAACTTTTCACCTGGAATGTTACAGTACTCTCAAATTATATCCCTGTTTTCACCCTTGTACTGTGTTTTGTCGCATATCAGCCAGTGATCCTCTTCAAATAGAACCATCTATATGGTCCATGAACTGTGCCTTTGAGTAAATTGAAAAAGATACTCACTATGGGCGATGTATTTGGAAAATGAGCACCATCTGGGCAGAAGAATTAGAAAAATTACCTCCCTGGGATTTCAATCCCTTCATCCCCTCTGTCAAACTTCCATGCAGTACACAAAACACAACTACAGAGGACTTCCCAGGCAGTCCCTATGTCCCATTCCTGCTTTCTATTTCTCCAAGGTACTTATATGCTAAAATATTGTTTGACTGATTTATTATTGCCTTGCCCCGAACCCTGCCTTCACCAGAATGTCAGTTCCATGAAGGAGATATTTTGATTATTTTCCTTACTGCTTTAGCCTCAACTCTCAGAATAGTCCTGGCACATAGTAGGTTCTCAGTAAATATTAGGTAAGTGAGTAAAGTATATCACTGTAGCATTTTAAACACCCTGGCTGATATCAGAGAATGAAATTTTAAAGCTCTAAATGTTGTAGCAGGAAAACCACTTAGGAAGCAATTACAGGAATCTGAGCCATGGTCGCTTGGATTAAAGTGATGGCAGGAGAAATAGAGAGAAGTGGGTGGATTTGGAACCCATGTTGATTGGTAAAGCAGACAATACTTGCAAACAGATTGAATGTGGAGAATAAGGGAAAAGGAGAGACTCAAGGGTGACTTCTAAAGGTTTGATCTGAGTAACTAAGTAGATGGGAATGCAATTTACTGAAATGAGAAACACAGGGGGAAGAGGTCTGCATGCTCATGGATGTAGGGGGGTGGAAACTCTTATTGCTTTTCTTCTATTTCTCTCTTCTTTGACGAACCAAATATATGAATTTTCTTTATAGGTTTTTTTAAACCTTTTGAATTTATGCTCAAAAGAACTTTTCTTAGTCTGAAGTAATTATGTATTTTTTAGTTGTTTTAAGATTTCATGTTTTATACTTAAATTGTCACATCATTTGGAATTTATTTAGACATATAAATCAAGTTCTAATTTCATTTTTTGCAAACATTTAAACAATTATCTCAGAAACTTTTGTTCATTTGTTGAATAACTCCTTTTTTTCCCCTATAGATTTGAAATAACACTTTTTTCACACATTAACTTTTTTAATGTATGTTTCTAGGATTTCTTTTTTATTCTGTTAATGGCAATGTTAAATGTTATATATTTTTTCAATTACAATAGTTAGGTTTCCTTCATTTTTTTTAATTTTCAAAGTTGGATTTACTATTATTATTATTTGTGTGTGTGTGTGTATTTGTGGATTGGTAATTCCTTTTTTTTAAGATTTTTTAAAAAGATTTTATTTATTTATTTAACAGAGAGAAACACAGCGAGAGAGGGAACACAAGCAGGGGGAGTGAGAAAGGGAAAAGCAGGCTTCCTGCTAAGAGGGGAGCCAGATGCAGGGCTGGAACCCAGGACTCTGGGATCATGACCTGAGCCAAAGGCAGATGCTTAATGACTGAGCTACCCAGATGCCCTGTGGATTGGTAATTCTTAACTAATTATTGTCCCTAATAAATTCTTTTAGGATATTTTTTTTAAGATTTTATTTCTTGGGGCACCTAGGTGGCTCAATCATTAAGTGGTTGCCTTTGGCTCAGATCATGATCCCAGAATCCTGGGTTCGAGCCCCCCATCGGGCTCCCTGATCGGCGGGAAGCCTGTTTCTCCCTCTCAAACTCCCCCTGCTTGTGTTCCCTCTCTAGCTGTGTTTCTCTCTGTCCAATAAATAAATACAATCTTTGAAAAAAAAAAAAAAGAATTTATTTCTTTTATTTGAAAGAGAGAATATGTGCTTGGGGGTGGGGTGGGATGGGCAAGGGCAAAGCAGACTCCCCACTGAGCAGGAAGCCTGTTGTGGGGCTCCATCCCAAGGGTCTGGGATCATCATGACCTGTGCCACCCAGGGGCCTGAATCCCTTTAGGATTCTAATCCATTTTTTTACACCTCAGCCAAATTATCTTATTTAAATGACCTATTCTCTTATTTCAATCTCCTCTTCTTCACCATGAGTTTTCTCTATGGCCTAAATATAAAATGTTCATATCTCTTTGTCTTACATTTGTTATGTAAGGGAACCTCATACTCTTCCTTCTAAAACAAATTAGAGGACAAATTTAGTTTGGTAGTATCATTACTATTATCTGTATAGTAGTATATTCCATCTACTTACTAATCTTACCACATCATAGTTTCTTATACTATGTCTTTGTCTTTAAACGATGTCTTCAGGTCTAATCCATGTTTGCATCTCCAGTCTCTCTCACATTTTTAGTCATTTAATAAATGTTAATTACCTATTCATCTAATGAATACGTATGTGAAGATTACTCTATTGGCCTCCATCAATCTTTACTTCTCCAGAGAAAAAAGCCCCAATTCTTTTAAGAAGTTGTTATATGACACTTAAGAATTCTGGAAACACCTATTTGTAACTACTTCTCAAGCATAACCTAAACTGCTAAAATGTCAAAATTAAACCACCAACTCTATATATTCTCTAACCACAAAAAAAGCAGAATTGGTCTTTATTTTCTTGGCATAAACACCACACTTTTGTTAATCACAGCCTTAAACTGTCTCTTTCTTATTTATTTATTTATTTATTTATTTATTTATTTATTTATTTATTTATATTAACATATGATGTATTATTTGCTTCAGAGGTACAGGTCTGTGAATCATCAGCCTTACAAAATTCACAGCATTCACCATAGCACGTACCTTCCCCAATGTCTATAACCCAGCCACTTTATTCCTCCTCTTGACCCCTCAGCAACCCTTAGTTTTTTTCTTGAGATTAAGAGTTTTTTATGGTTTGTCTCCCTCCCTGGTCCCATCTTGTTTCTCATCTTTTTAAATAGCATGGTACATTATGAGTTTCTATGAAGTTTGTAGTTGACTAAATGCCCAGGGCTTTTTCATTACCTTATTGTTTTTCCATACCCATCCAGCCTTATTTAAACACTTTTTAAATACAAAAATTTATATATATATATATATATATACATATTATACATACTTAATCACAAGATTAAGTATATATATACATATATACATATTATACATACTTAATCACAAGATTAAGTATATATATATATATACTTAATCTTTTCTATTCATCTTAGACCATAGAGATAATTTTAAATTATGATTTAATCATCAAACATAATACCTATTCCACCCAAATCTGTAAATGTGCTAAGTATGTTTTCTATTTCTTCACTCTAGGCAGTTACATGAATGTTGCACATGCCAGAGCCTTGTGACATGGCACTTAAGACACTGGCATTTGATTGATCATTCACCCAAACTATATTTTTCCAAAGGATTTGTAAGTTTCATGAGAGACTTTGCCAAAAGCTTTTCTGATTCTATGACATCCTCCTCATCTATCTACTTAGTAATCCCGTTAAAACCCTTTTTTAGACTTGGCTTAATGGAGAATAGAAATAACAAATCCCAGATCTGAGTGATATTTTTAATACGCTTTATCACTGTAGAAACTATAGTTAGAAATGGCTCTGGCAATTCTATGTAATTTTCTCATTTCTGCCTTCTCCCATGGTGTCAGCTTCATCGGTAGGATGCCTCATCATAGCAAAAATGGTTGTAGCAGTTTAGGCTTCTGCAACCCATATGATCTAGAAAGAAAGAGTGTCCCAGTGCCAAAATTTCTAGAAACAGTGTTGGATTTTAAGCTAATTGAACTACCCCTTTACACTTTTATTACATTATTACTCTAGGGCCAGGATAAGCCATCCAATGGTTGTGTAGTCATGAGTTACTTGAATCCATCAGTGTTCACGAACACAAAGCTATATTTGTGGGTAAAGTTAATTCTCCTCAAAACCTATTACAGCTATGCAAGGTAAAAGGAATACATAGACACTGAGAATATTAGCAATGTCTCCAGCAGACACAGAAACAGATAAAAACAAACACATAGGCAGTATATAAGTGAGATAGTTCCAAGCTTTCTGGCTGGGGTGATTCAACAAAGCATTGTGTTCATGGTCATACGTGATGGGAATTTATAAAGTTGAGAATATTTTCTCATGTGGGACAATAGAAAGAGTATTTCAGGAAAAAGGAATGATGGGGGGTCATTGTCAAATTTTATTGGCCAATATCTAATATCTTTGTTTCACCCTTCTTGATGCAATCCTATTTTTATAGTTTGTGGGAGAAATGTATTGAGAAATGGTGGATCTGTGACCATGTTTTCTTTTCTTTTACCATAAAAGCCCTCAGGGGCTATGTGTTTGTCTGAGCAGCTGTCAGCCAATTAGAGTTTACTGCTGAAGAAGAAGCTGAGAAAGTTAATCCTGCTCCTTCAAGACATAGTTAGAAAGGAAATATGAATCTTAAGTAGTACACGTTATTTCGTCCACTGAGAACCAAGAGAGACTAGTTAGGCAGGAAGAAGAGAGGACAATTTTAATGGGCTCATTTAAATAGGAAAACCACAGCGTACCCAGAAGAAGTCATTTCTTTCCCTTGGCCTAGAATTGTAAGAGGGAGGAGAGCATTAATGAGTTCATATCTACATTTAAAGCCCCCTTCTTCAGTGTTGTTCCACACATTAGAACTACTATGATTTAAAGATCATTGTACTATAGAAGTCAGGAGCTATGTATTCTCTTCCAATGTTAATGAACTTATGTGAGTCCTTTACTTTCTGTGGTCTTCTGCATCTTCCAGAGTGGTAATGATGATGGCCATGGATTCCTTAAAGTTGTGAGGACATACCCAGTGAGAAATAAAATCTCTGTGTGGCGTGTAATAGTGCATTTAACCAGCATATATTCTATTTCTTATCTTTCATTTTCAGGTCACAATCTTAGAGTCAGAAATCCATCACAAATCACTTAGTGATGTCATATTGTGCACCAGCCTATGGACCCACTGTGTCTGCATCATCTATGGGGGCATTTATAAAAACACATGCGGGAGTCCTCACTTTTAGAATCTTCCGATTCAGTTGGTCTTTAAATCTCCCTTAGGTGATTCTGATTCTCAGCTTTGGTAACTATGATCTCACCCAACCATGTTATTCAGAAGACAAAGCAACAGCAACAAAAAATAAAAAACAAACAAACAAACAAAAAACTGGCCTTAACTGGAAGAACTGAGTAAACTCTAGCTAACCAGCCAATTTTCTAGAAGCACCAATCTATAACAAATACTAAGACATTATGGGCACTAAAATGTCGTTGGAAATGTTAAAAAAAATGTTAGAAATTATGTGAAAACTTCTCTGGTATGTATCAGGAACATAGATGAAATATTCTGGCAATAAATCACATGGTGTATTTAGGAATGAAGAGAGGAGAAAATTAGAACTATCAAGTAATATTTGAAACTACTTTGGACCTATAAACTTTCTACTATGGAAATGAGTCCCTTTATTGCAAAGGAGACTTCCTAGTCTTCTTTGTGTATGATCCTCCCTCTCCTCCTTTACCCTGAACAGAATACAATTGCTCTTCTAAATAAATGGGGAATAAAGACTTTTAGAGGATTGATTCGAAGAGACTATCTGCAATGCCCTCATGTCTCTGTCCAGCCCTGCAGAGCTAGTAAAGCTATACAACTAATCTAGGGCAGATCTGATATTGTATCTCAAAAGCTAGTCTCATTTGAACACATCACACATTATATACTCATCGATCTTTAAAAATGCCTTAGCAAAGTTGCTTCCAATTAATGAGTGTCCAGGCCTCCCTGTAAGAAAAGATTCAATTTTCTTTCCACCAGCTTGTAGTAAAAGGTGGCCATGTGAGGTCTATGTGCAAGGCAATATATGTACAGTTAGAGCCCTGTGTTCAGGTTCTATGTCAGTGCAAGAGAGCTGAGAGTAGAGCTAGAGGAAGGTCAGGAGAGAAGAAAAAGCAATAACAATGCCACATTCTGGTGAAAAATATTAGTGGACTATTTTCTAAAAATTTTATATGTATATATTTGTGTCTGTAGTCATATGTTTGTGAGCAGAGAGCTATGCTTAGTTACTGATCATTTCATTTTTATAAGTAAAACACAAGACAAATGACATGTTCCCTTAAACCCTTAAAATTATGTGCAGACATATCCCATTTTAAGACATTTAAAGAATGGATATCTGGTTGGCTCAGTTGATTAAGTGTCTGCCTTCTGCTCGGGTCATGAACCTGGACTCCTGGGATTGAGCCCTGCCAGCAGGGGAGTCTGCTTCTCTCTCTCTCCCTCCGCCCCTCCTCACTGTTTCTCTCTCACTCACTCTCTCTCTCTAATAAAAAAAAGACATTTGATAAAATTTATGTGTACAAACCATAAACCAAAGCATAATTATTTATATCAAGAAAAGATTTTTAGGAATTAAACCCTCTTTAAATACCAGCTCTCCTACTGTATTGTTTGCATTTTGTTCAAAAATGACCTGACAGCGGGCCTAGAGGATCTCAACCTAACCTAAAATATTAGAAGACACTCTGAATAGATTTACCCATAATTTGAAATGATATATGGTCATGTGATCATAGTTTTAAAAAAATGGGGCAAGAAACTAGTCTTCATAGATTTCATACATGGAGAAAAAAATGTTCTGGTATATAAGTTCAAAAAATATTCCTGACTCCTAAACATTTTCAAAACATATTAGCATAAATAAGGCTCTGAAAACACCTGTAGCCAATAAACTGTTTAATTTCCCTTTACCATTTTTCCCTAAGTTTACATGAGTACAGAATAATTTAACACAATTTAACACAAGACTTCTGAGCCCTCTAATACTATTTTAAACAAGTGTAGATCCAAACCAAATTGAAAACAGATTTCATTTTACACCTTTTTTAACAATAATATGTAGCTTTTAAATAGATCTGTGAGCTTTGCAAGGGCTGGCTCTACACATTGTAGTCTTTTGTATTCCCTGCAAGACCTAGTGGGGTATTGGGCCTATAATGGGTGTCTAATCAATAACTTCTAAATAACTTACTGAGTAATCAGTCTTTGGCATATGCTTCATATGGGAAAGAAAGGAATGATTGCTTTTGTCCTTCTATTAACAATGGTATTTTTATTGTCTTCAGAAATATTAAAATCAGCCTTCATGATCATTACTATTTCCATTTGTGGCCTGCAAGTCAGTTGGTCATAACTTATTTAAGGAGGGAGCAAAATGACTAGATTTGTTCGCCCACCTTAAGGGAAGTAGAAAATGATGACTAGTTAGCAGAGACTCTATGATAAGTATCAGGGTAGCAACCTGTAATGGTAAGAGCTGAATACCAACTCTGCCCCCATAGATGCTCTTGTCCCAAATTAAATATACACAGTATGTCTCTTTAGACTCATCTTCCTTCTGACTTCAACCAGTCAGATGTAGAAAGAAAGTAGGGCCAGGTGTTCATTCCTATACCTTCCTCTTGTTTAGGTAACTGGGTTGGCTTTTGCTCTTTTACTGAAGGCCACATGGCTTATCTGGGGGCCTACTAATGGGTTCCAGGAATGGCTCTCTCCCTTTTGCCCTTGAAGGTTGAAGGATGGAAATAGTTCCCAGACATTCCCAGCCTCAAGATTTAGAACTGTTCCTTGTTACTTTTCCTAAACCTTGCTCACAACTTTGTAAATAGCCCTTTATTAAACTTTCCCCCCTTAATGCAATTTGGTCTCTATCTTGCCAGGAGCCTAACTGATAAACTGGCTGTGTGGTGCCTTTGTAAAATTATTTTTTTTCCTAAAGCTTTAGTTTTTTTACCTGTGAAATGGGGATAGTAACAGCTCTCCTTTCTACCTCATAGGCTTGTAGGAGAATTTAATGAGTCAATGTAGGTTTGGTTTCCCTTCCCAAAACTTTTTATTTCCAGAAGGTGAGCAGAAAACATTGTGTGTAAATTTAAGTCTTTCCCTTCCTTCAGATAATAATAATAAAATATAAAATCATATATAGTATATAGTAAATTAATATATATTATAAATAATATATAAATATAAAAAATAATGTTATAAAAAGAACAAGAGCTATCTTCTGTGGAACAGAATTCCCATTCTGGGCCCTGTGATAGTGAAAAGCCAAGCAGAACTCTTAGAGCAGTCCACACTGAGTGCATGCATAGAGAACTTGCACAGCACCTTTGAAGAGAAGGGAGGTCTGCATAAGAAAGATGCCTGAACTAGAGGTTTTTCACTGAGTAACAGTGACCTGGACAATTTGATGACCTTTTTTTTTTGCAATAAACACACAAATGCCAACTTCTAGGACATCTGGGAGCAAAAGCACCAAAGTGAGATAACAGTGCATTATGACAGTGAGGTCAGCCAAACTTGCTTCAAGTATACAGTGTGGGTAATAAATTGCTGTTTGGAAACCTGATGGTTAAAAGTTGATTGAAATAATAATAAAGACACACATTTACATTCAATAAATATTTGTTAAATCTTTCCATATATCACCCTTGTGCTAGACACACTGAAATATGATATTCATTTCTTTAAGATGCTGCATCTCAAAATCTGCAAAACTATTAGATGTAGATTTTCCTTGAAAAACTAGCCAATGTTGCTTATTTTTTGTACCAGTGAAAATAAACAGGTGAAAGTGTTTTCGTATCCATTCTTTAGAATAGAGACCACATTTCGTTTCCAAGACATGTCTTTTTGATATGCAGCTTTCTCATACTGTAACAGTACACAGAAGGGTGAAAAAGGGCTGACTGCTCTCATCCGTTTTTCCACTTCATTCAGTTTTGTGTGTCTTTCTCTAAACGGTCTGTGCATAACCAAAGAGGAATCTAATCACACAGAGAGAAGTGTCCTTGGTTGCAGGTAGATCAGTAACATTAGCCTTTGATAGGACCTTTAAGTGACATCCTCTTTCAAGTATTTATTTGTTTAATTGATTTGAACAAAATCACAAATTAATCAGATCAATAAGTAAGAGAAAATGAGGAAGGTAAAAAAAATTAGCAATACATGAGATCGATCCACATATAATTAGAGTCAACTGCAATGTGTTAGATAAAATAGATGCCGTATACTAGATTTCACACACACACACACACACACACACACACACACACACACACACAATAAGCCAATTTGAAATATAGTAACTCTGTACAGCTATTTTAGTTAGGATAGTAAGAATTTACTCAATTTTTACTATTATTATTCCAAGTTTATTCCATCATTTGTCTTTATGTTTTATTAAGTAGAATGGGGAAAGCCATAAATAAGACGTTATTATTTATGGCAAACCTGTTGTGTGTGGCTCAATAAACTGGACCAAAGTCCCTTAGTCAGGGCCCCAAACTCAGTGAATGTAGATGATTTATTGAGATCTTCAAACACAAACTTGAAACAGTATAAAAATGGGCTGTGGTCAATAGCCATATTAATCATAAAAGTGTTGACTTGCTACAAGTTTTAAATAAATTTAACTTTCATACGGAGCCTCACACAGTAACATCCTCCAAGGATGAAGCACATTCCCTGTTGCTTTAGCTTCAGCTTGAGCCAAGAAACATGGTACAGATCAACATGGATGCAAAGTTTGACTGAAATTTTTAGGTAACTTAATGCACATCTATTTGACAGAGAGAAATACAGCCAGAGAGGGAACACAAGCAGGGCAAGTGAGAGAGGGAGAAGCAGGCCTCCTGCTGAGCAGGTCTCCGGGACCATGACCTGAGCCTAAGGCAGTCGCTTAACCAACTGAGCCACTCAGGCGCCAACTTAATGCACATCTAAATATTTAATATAATGATAAGGAGATAGGATTTCTGTGTTCTGAGGACCTCCATCTACAAAATTGTAAATGCAGTATTTCCTTCTCAAGAAGAAAGAGACTTGCTTTGGTTACTTCAAGGAAGTTGAGATTTTCTGGAGCAAATTGTAGACAAGATTTCCAAATGATCTTTTATTTTTTGCATAAACATAAGAAAATGGAAAGTTTAAAATTTCTAACCATGACTACATAGACCATAAACTCCTACATGTTTTCCTCTATTCTCTAGCAGACAAGTATATTTTGCTTTTTATGTTTTCCTGAACCTTCTCAATTGTCTCTCATCAGGGATGAGGAAGAAAAGTGGTAGCAATGCATAGACTATGCTTTGGGGCTTTCCAAAAGACCTATTATCTGTATAAGCAAAAATTATCCAACCTCAAGTAATTAATAAAATCAACCATAGAAACTGATACATCAAGTACAAAACCCTTATTTGTACAGAGTCCAGTAGCCCAGCCACCTGACATATGTGAGCTGTAATGAGAAAGAAAGGAGAGAGGAGACAAAACTTTGCTGTATTTGGCCAACAGCTGTGGCAAAGCTTCCTGAGCATGGGACCAAAAGTTTCTTAATTCTGAAGGTGGCCATGATGGTATTTGCTTTGCCTACCTCACAAAGTTGTAGTAATATAAGAAGATAATTTTATAGTAAAAGTACTTTTAATACTGTAGAGTGCTTAAAAACGCTTTTCCTTTTTATCCTCAAAAGTTCAAAGTGACAGCTGGAGAGTAGACAATGATCAGAATGGGCAAAAGATAGAGATTAAGCGAAAGCATGTGAGAAAGAGGCCCCTTTGGTCACCGACTCTACCCTCTCATTCTCATACCTCCTCAAGAAGGATAGAAATAACCTGATTGATCTGATTCCAGGACATGTGTGGCCACAGTAATTCATGAGAGAGTTCAGAATTCATTGAAAGGGCACACAAGATATGGCTTGTTCTTCTTTCCCCTTGCCTTATAAAGCCTAAAGCATGAGAAGGTAGTCCTGGCCATCTTGTACCTTCTCCCCTTGCATCTTAAACATTGATCTTCCCTTCTTTTTAGTTTCCTAAAATTCCATAATGACCAACTAGAGTATTCAAATACTGCAGAATTTAGGTTAGTATTTAATAGAGTATCCTAAGGATTTGGGAGTCGAACTTTGCACCAGGCTTGGTCATAAACCCAGATGACAATAAAGTGATTGTGTGGTTCCTATGGCATTGTCATCTCCACAAATTCTTCTCTGGAATGCATCATGAGAAGAAATGGCTATAGTTTGTGGTGGGATTCAGGTATTATCCTTTCTCTGGTCATACTATCAAGACCTTGCCTTGGTTTATTATACATATCATTAGAATTCCCTGGACCATTATTTACTCATTCAGTCAACAAAAGTAGTATGCTTGGCACAAGAGATACAGAGGTTGGCAAGGGAGATGAGGATCCTTCTTTTGTGGAATAAGTAAGTATTCTATGGAGGAGGATGCCAAAATATATCATGTAGACATATATATCAGGGGGGCAGAGAGATAGGAGGGAGTTATATGACTACTTTATATTGGTTGAGTAGGAAAACTTCCTCCAAGGAGGTCACATTAAACTCAAGGAGAAGGTATAGAAAAAAAAAAAAAAAAAGGCCCAGGATGCAGATAGGTGAAGCTGGCAAAGGTAGCTGAGATGGTGGAAAAAGAACAAGAAGAGGAGGGAAGTGACTGCATAGCAGAGACTTCTTACTTAGGTAGAAGATTTATACTTGTCATCAAACAAGGCCAACTGTTGATGAGTATTAAAGGGAAAGAGTTTCAGAAATTTTACACCAAAACCACTAGGGAAAGAATCATATTTCATAACTTTTGCTCCTTTTCTGTTAGTGAAATGGTATCATTTGATCTTCTGAAGAGGTTGTGACTGCTCAGGCTGTAAGAACCAATGCAGAGTTTCATGAAGCATTGGAGGACTTTGAAATGAAGTTGAATTCTTTACCTACATTTCTCAGCATGAAGTATATCTCACTGGGGACTGTTGGCATAGCTTGAAATGCTGCTAATTCAAGTGTTTAATGATCAGGTTAGTAATGGCTTTAAAAATCATATTGTGGTATCTCAATCCATATCAATTCTAACAAAGCTAACTCAAACGTTTTAAAAGTAAGCTCAGACTTATTTTTGATGCAGCAGAATGTCTGCAGGCCATAATGTGGTTCTACTAAAGATGACGGGTGGGAAGAAACAAATTTACACAGGAAATTTTGGAACAATGAGAGATGAGGCTAAGGAGTATTGATTCGAGATTTTTGTATAGTTTAGAGGTCAAATGGAAACCAGATGGCCAGGAGAATTGCAAAATATTTGCTTTACAATCTGATAGTAGTGAGGGGAACAATGTGTGTGCAGAGCCAACATCCCAGCCATTGTTAGCTTGGGTATATATCCCAAAGGATTTCTTACATTGGTCCCAAAGGGAGCTTGTGTGAGATTGTTCATGGCAGTTTTTAGTGAAGAGACTTTGAAGCAGCCTAAGAATGTGGGAATAGATACAGGAATGGATAACTAAAATGTGGTAGATGAATACTATATATTATATTATCACAGTTAAAAATAACTGTACAAAATGCACAGATGTTAAAAATGCAGCATAGAGTGGAAAAAAAGAAGAAACAGAATGAAATTTCAGCACAACATAATTTATATTTTAAAATAGTCTAATATCCCTACCTATTTTTATAAGGATATCTTCATATCAAAAGACCAAAATCAAATATATTAGTGTGGGTGCTGAAAGGAAGGGAGGAAGATACAAATTGGGATAGGAGATGGAGGGGAAATACAGAATAACTAAAATCAAATGAAAAGGGAGGGCTTATGTTGGTAATGTGCTATGAAATGAACAGTACACATTTAAAAGAAAACCCAACAAAACACTTCCTTTATTTGCTTCTCCAGATTCCTCTTAGCAGTAAGCAAGCACAAATCCTACAGAGTAAACTGAAGGAAGTTAACATCCCATGTGATCTTCAGGTAACACAGGGAGATGTGGCTAGGATGTGCTCCTTCCTAATAGTTCAAGTGCATGAGGCCCAAACAGCTGCTGAACTCGCTGGTGGGGCTTGGTGTCTGGTGAAAGAAGCAAGGAGAGAGCACTGGAGGAGCAGGTGAGTGTTAACACTTGTTTAGTGACCCTCCATTTAGAAAGAATAACTCATAGCCACACTTCAGTAGTCTTGAGTTGTGAATATTATACGAAAATATGGGAAATATCAAAACCATGCTACATGCCACAGAAAGGGAAGGAAAAAATGTGCTTTAGCCACTTCACCTCCCCGTCAGCTCTCACAGTGCCTACAGATGTTTTCCTTCTGACTCTCATCTTTGCTTCCCTCTGTGACCCTTCCCCTCATACTGATTTTGTTTTTAACTTTCCTTGACTCCCAGTCCTGGCCTCCTGACTTCCTTGTAACTAACACCACATCCCTGTCGGCCTGGCATCCACTTGAAGATTATTGCTTTGCACTGGCATCTGAGAACTTCCTCGGCCCGTGACCCTGACAGCCACCACTCACTGCTGTATATTTGGAAAAGGGAGGAAGGGCAGAGGCTCCTACACAGAAACATCTGTGTTGGTGCCCATTTTCTCAGATCTACTTGGAATATTTATCTTCATTCAATGCTGGCTATCAGGATGGTCTAATGTTGCTTTTTCTTTTCTTTCTTCTTCTTTTTTTTTTTTTTAAAATGAAAACCACCTTTAGATCTAGGGAAAATCACATTCATATTTATAAAGCCTTCTTATGTGAGATTTGAATGTTTGTGCCCAAGGTCCCGAGAAGTCATAGTCCAAGGAATAGACAAAAATCTACATACATTGGTACATAAGGCAATAAAGCTAATAGGGATCCTTTTATAAATTAGCACCAAACTTCCCTCCTTATATAACCAAGGGGGGGGTTCTTTGGATTGAATATCTGTTTCCTGTTCTCATCATTGGCACCTGTTCCAAATTTGGATGAGAATGTCACGTGTGGGACCAGCATCTGGTGTCCCAAGCCAGAGTGAGCTTATAAGACTCCATATGTGATCAGAAAAGGGGAAAATTTCTGGCTGAGGTTTTCATTAGGCAAATGAAAGCTTTAGGGTTTCATTTCACTTCAAAGACAAGATCCTCCAAGCAGTACGTCCTGTTGTGCTGCTAGTGATGATGTTATATTAATAGCCACAAGGTACTGGAGTCCAAGAGTAGAACACAAGGCATCTACATCCTTGCCATAAAATGCGAGGAGCTGGGCAATGCTAGTGGTTTTCATCAAACTGAAGAGATGATTAAAATATTCCTAAAGTTCCCAGAAAGTTTCCCCCAAAATAGATTTTTCCATTTGGGGATGGAATAAGGCTTGCAAATATTTCAATAATCAGAACTATCTCAGCTATTTCATAAACAGGAGCCAAAGTCAACTCAATTGTTAGAGGCAGCTACTCCAAACTAATTATTTGACTTTTCATTTGCTCTTGCCTTTCAACTAACCAGTGCCATCTCTGTTCATTAAAGCGGATTGATATAACCGAGAATGTCACATTTATTAAGTGCTTACTCGGTGCCAGTTACGTTGTTAGAAAAATTAGTATGTCTGTGACTTGCCATTTGTGTATTTTGCTCTCAGACCCTTGCTCTGACTTCCTGCTGCTGTGTTGTTTCACAGGAAGCTGCATTTCCAAGGCTTCCATTGCCTCTGGCTTCCATGTGAATTTGGCCAGTGTGAGGCACTGCTACAAGGCTGGTGTCCTTCCCTTGGCATTTCTGGAAGCATTTGAGCCGCCTCTGCAGTTCCAGGAGCCACAAGACAGCTTCTCTTCAGAGGATCAGATACTGCTGAGCAGGTCCCTCTCCAGGTTCTGCTTTTGCCAAGTTACCCTCAACCCAAAGCTCCAGGAAAGCTACTGTGTCCCTTTGTTTTTCTAGGAATAAAGGTGGCTGTGGCTACATCCTTTGTCTAATCTCTAGGTTGTCTCACTGTTCCTTTACTGACTTCTCAGCTCTCCCAGCACCTGTGTGGCCAGTTTCATGCTGTAATTTCTTTATGTTTGAAATATCCCGAATTATGCCTGTTGTTCTGATTGGATAGTGGTTGACATAATATACATATACACTATCTTGATTAACCCAAACTACAAAATTGTAAGGAAGGCATAATTACCCTACAGGATAATCACACAGGATGCAACAGCTCTGGGAAATTAAAAATGTGTGTGTGCGTGCATGCATGTGTGTACAGATGCATGCACATGAGTGTGTGTGTGCTCCCAGTCACAAAGACAGGAAACGGGATCTCAAATGTGAACTATGTAATCCAAGACTATGTTTCTTCAATGACATCACATTGTCACTCCTTCCTCCCTGAAATCCGTCGTATTAAAGAATTTTATTTTATTTACATGTCCTTTCTAGCCGAAAATCCTGGCTAGTGGAAGAAACCCCCAGTGAAAAGGGGTAAACAAACTGTCAATCATCCGCATGTATCTACTTCTTTCCTCTGTCCCTGAAGTAAACATGCCCTAACTCCTACTAAGGAGCAATTCATTCCTTGAGTCCTCAGCCCTGTTTCTTTTGTCACCCTCCAGAGCCTTGCTTCTTCTGTTAATCTGTCCACTCTACTGCAACTTCAACCTTTTGATTTCCCCTGGGTCCTCCCCAACACACACACCAAAACACCCATCCTTAACAGTGACACTCCTCCTCCATCCTTCGTTCCACACTCTTACCTCTACATCCCCAGACTCCTCTGCCTTCTCACCTCCCATTCACTTTCCCGTCCCTGGACATCTGACTTCTGCCTCTTATCACTCTACCTCTTTCATTCTGGACCATATCGACCTCCTGGTTGCCAAACACCCTAATTCCAGGATCTTAAAGGATAGCTCTGCTGCATTTGACACTGCTGTCTCACTGCTGTGACTTTCATCACCACTCTCCTCACCTCTTAACAATCAGACTGTTTGCTCCTGTCTCCTCATAGGCTTCTGTTTCTTTACCTGCTTCTTAAAGGCTGGCATTCATCAGGATTCCATCCTTAGCACACTACTGTTACTGGACATCCTCTCACTAAAAATGTCATCCAGCCCTCAAGCTTTCAAATACCACTTGTATGTTAAATTCCCAAATGTGTATTTGCAGCACAATCTATCCAGATGTTTAGAATCATTATCATAAAGCCTGCTAACCATCTTTAAACACAACGCTTCCAGAACTGAACTCATCATTGTAACCTTGAGAATTGGCTTTCTCACATGTAATCTACATTTTACCATCTTCTAAGCATCTGAATCACTCATACTTAGAACTTAAGAGTTTTCCATGGTTCTTTTCTCTCCCCCACTCAACAGCTTCAGTCACATTAGCCCCCTACGTATCCTTCATCTAGTCCCTCTTCTCAGTCTCTACTGCCACCACCTGAGTCCCACTATAATCATGCCCTTCTTTGGCTACTCCCCCCTAGTGATTTCATTGATATGCTTCTTGCTTAACTCTCAAGCCTCAGTTGTATCACTAAAGTCCTGCCCTTTCTATATGTCCCAGCATCGTGAGTCTCCTTATGTTCCATGCATATTCTCTTTTTCCTCTCACAGAAGGGTCACTGCTCACATCATCTCCTCTTTCTGGACAGCTAGTCATTCTCTCTCATTACCTTTACCCATTCTTTAAATTACACTTCCACTCTGATTTCTTCAAAGAATGCTTTGTCATCTTATCACCTCAATATTTTTAGTCTAGATCAGGCACACAAGAACCATGCTCCTTTCCACCAGAAAATTTTGTCAAGTTGTAGTTTACTCATCACTATTTGACCATTCATCTCCTCAACCACTCTATACGCTGCTTAAGGGCAGGAACTCTGCATCAAATCCCTAGTGCACAGTATAGTGCTAATTCATACTCCACAATCAGTAGTTTATAACATACATGAATGAATGAATACATTAGAAGCCACTGGAGACAGAACTTTTACACAGAAATCTGGTGAAGTTTGAGAAAACTTACAACATGAAAACTCCAGCAATTCCTGTTTTCTCATGATTATCTGAAGATCTTCCTATATAATATATTTAAAAATTTGAGAATTTACATAGTTTCAGAAATATTAAGTCTGTACCCTACTATGAAGTGTGTGTGTGTGTGTATGTGTGTGTGTGTGTAATGCAGCAGGTTTTAGCAATGTGGCCCTTATTTTTTTTGTACCATGCAATGTAAGAGCATAGCTTCTTTTCCTTCATGCTTAGTTTCTTTGGTCTTGTTCAGAATATATCTTCCTTGGGGCACCTGGATAGTTCAGTTGGTTGGGCATCTGCCTTTGGCTTGGGTTGTGGTCCTGGGGTCCTGGGATCAAGTTCTGTGTCAGGCTCCCTGCTCAGTGGGGAGCCTGCTTCTCCTTCCATCCCCACTTCATGCTCTTTCTTACTATCTCTCTCTCTCTCAAAAAAAAAAAAATCCTTTTTTTAAAAGAGCATATATTCCTTTTTTCTCCTCACTCTTGGTGTCATAAATGCTTATGATATGCTGAGAGGAAAGCGAGAATGTATTAATACAAATATTTTCAGACTGAAGATAGATACTGAGACAAAGAAGCAAGTGGAAGTGGGAGTTGTGTTTTTAACTTCTACATCTGAACTTTCACATACTGAGATTCATGGGTAAATGTGTAAATCAAAGAAGTAACCAGCCAATGTAAGAGGGAAGATATATTTTTATTGTGATGGCTATATCAAACTGTGCGTCTCTCATCACTTAATGTATTTTTGTACAAAACTAAAAGCAGTGTAACATTCTAACACCAGCCAGTACCTGGCTCTGTCAGGCTACTAATGCCAACTTCAAGGAGACTATGATTTGTCAAATTCATTGTTTTATATAAACCTTCACACATTTGCCAAAACTGAATGTGTTCAAATATGGGGAAACACAGAAAAATCATTTCTAAAGAAAAAATATTGGAACGTGGGCAGGAAAAATTTCTGTCCCAAAAGAAATCTGCCCACAAATCTTGTAGTCAAAACCATAATCAAGGACTAAAATGGGACTAGGTTTGGTCCTAGCCCTTCCATTGATGTTTTTCATATTTGAATGACCTCACCATGTGGTAGTGATTTTTAATTCATTTTTCATTATAACTCTATTTTACTTCTATCATACCAAGACCTGCAAAGTATGGTTATGAACAGGGCTTTCAATGTGCTATGACCCGAGTAGAAAATATTTGATCATGTAATTGCCTATCCGTCCATAAAGAAAAACTATGAAAAGGGATCTACTGAAAGTTTGTACCTCTTTTTTTTCCTTTTTCCTTTTGGCCTGTATTTGTTGCTCTTAAAAAAAATGGAAAAGAAAGGGTTTTCCATGAACTTATATGATATACATTTATGTAGCTCTATACATTTACACACACATTTCTGTACATTTGTGTACACATATATATGAGACAGCTTCTTAAATTGTTGTAATAATAAGATAACTTCTTAAGAGATTTTCCTGTTGTTACATAAAAATAATGTTTTACAGGTGCCTGGGTGGCTCAGTTGGTTTAAGCGACTGCCTTCGGCTCAGGTCATGATCCTGGAGACCCAGGATCGAGTCCCACATTGGGATTCCTTCTCAACAGGAAGCCTGCTTCTCCCTCTCTCAGTCCCTCTGCTTGTGTTTCCTCTCTAGCTCTGTTTCTCTCTGTCAAATAAATAAATAAAATCTTTGAAAAAAAAATGTTTTAAAATCAAGTTCCAGATGGAATAACAGTCTGAGAAAGAGCTGGGAGAGAAGGAAGTTATATTACCAGGGCAGGAGCCAACACAGGAAAAAAAGGTTTCTAGCCTCTCCCTCTCCTCCTGGGAGATATAGATAAAGGAAAAGTAGCCTGTGATCCAGAGGGAAGGACACTGAGTCAGATTCCTTAGGTGATTAAAAGATATAAAGTACAAAAAAAAGTAAGGTATTGGCTGGGAATCAAGACAGATTATAAAAGACTGCACACAGAAAAGGAGAGTCTGCTAGCAAAGATGGGACTTTTCTCCCCCTCTTCCATTGAAAAAAGAGCTATAGAAAAACTGGAATAGAAATGCTTTTATCTAAAAAGAAAGAAATGAGTACATGTAATTTCTGGGTCATCAGAATAGCTCTGCGACCAATCCCAGCTCCACCCTCACAGAGAAAAATTGGGCTAATGACCTTGAACGTCTCTTTTTATCTGGTAAAGACTGACACAGCCTCAGCTGGAACACGGAGAGATGCGGAATCCCCCCACCAAGTGCAACTTCACCTTGGGAGTGGTCTGCAGTGTGCAGGGATCTGCTCTCCCTTTCAGTAGTTCTGTGCCTTAGGGACTGAAAGATGTTCTCACAGATTCTGAAGGCGCAGCAGGAAGTCAGCCGGCCTCCCCAGACCTGGTTGTCCTCACCTAACATACAAGTGAAGGAAACCCTCCCTTCCCTTAGAGTTCTCAGAGGCTCATCCAGCTGTTTTAACATATCGGAAACATCTTTTCCAAATCCCAAAGGCCTAAGTTTAAAATAGTAATTCTGACCCCAAATTCCTTTCTGTTGGTGTCAAACTCAGCCCTTTTAGGAACAAGTCCAGAAAATCTCCTCGGTGGCTGAACACCATGTGTCCAAGAGGTTAAATGGGAAACAGAGTGTGAATTAGTTAGAGAGTTATTTTATAAACAAATACCAACTAGGATTGAACTCTGTGCTGATTTGGAAGTAACTTAAGTGCAATTTCCTGCTCCTTCTCACTCTTTCCTCTCCGAACCAAAGGCATTAAGTGCTGCAAAGAGAGTCCGCCGCTGAGAGCCCCCCCTTCCTCTTCTCTTCAAGATCCGCATGGGAAGGGACTGCTTTTTGTCTCAGTTTGACTGACTGGTGAGTGACACTGAAATGCTCCATCTTGCTCAGCCTGAAGGACAGTGGCACTAATCCTAAAGGACAAAAAAAAAAAAAAAAAAAAAAAAAAAAAATCCCATTCAATGAGAACTAAAAGTATCTTTTGAATGGTAGCTAGTAAGAGGCCTATCAATCAACCCAAAGGTTTCCATACACCTGCGCGCTGTTTCCACCGCGCTGTTTCCACCGGAGAGACTTTACCAACCTTATTATGATGCAAAGTTGTGGCTCAAAACCAGGCATCTCAATTGAGCTCTTTCCCCGCTCTGTAGAAGCCCAGGCCAATTGAGGGAGAGTACTCTCACCGGAAGGCTTTCGGGAGCACCATAGAGCTCAGGGCTGACTTTTTTTACTTTTCCTGCCTGTGGGTAGCCGGCTGCCTAGTGCAGCGGCTGGGGTCGCCGCTCTCCTTGCTTCCTGCCTTGGCAATCTGCCGGGTCTCCTGCTGTCCTCATCTGTAGGAGCCACACAGCTCAGCAAGGAGCTGCTCTTATTGTGCCCATCACAGCACTGGAAGAAAAAGAATACCGAGATACTTGCCGAGAAGCAAAAGAAGCTCTTGTTGCAGTTCCAAATTCTCTCTTTTAAGGACTTCTGATTTTATATAAGGAAACCTCCCCCAACTAAAAGATTAGATGAAAATCACCGTCTTAGAACTGTCTTAAAGCTGACAGTTCTGGTTTTTGACACAGGAGTGCAAACTACGTAAGATCATGAGAGCAATGCCCTCTCAGTTGGCTGAGGATTGGTTTTTAGATACCAGTCTGGTATTATTTACTGCTTAACTATTCAGAGAAGTTCTTTGTTAGATATATACTAATGTCTTCCAGCCAAGAGGAAAATGTCTAACCATGCAGTACTCTGTGTGATTGCTATTACTTATTCTGGAATTACTGTTTTTATTTGATAATTATGTAACGGAATAAGATATATGAAGACAGTGGTCCTGATGTGTAAATAGGCAGATCCTTCTGGTAATTATATCTGTTTATCAGAGACCTGCTGTTTTATTGATGTTTATTCTTTGTAATAGGGTCAGCATATCTTGCTCTGTGTTCAGAAATGAGAGCATCCAAATGCCACTCACCTGTGACACCATTTTGGTGTGAATCATATTTACTGCTAGTTGAATTATCAACCTTACCCATATTTAGAAAATACATGTGCTGTAATACATGAGTCTTAAGTATCAGAGAGTCTATTAAATGCTTGGTCACTTTCAGTAAGTGTCTTATCAATTATATCTGTAATTATTGTTATGTATCAAGTATGCTCTTTGAGTGAGTGTTAATGGAGAGATGGGAGTTCTGATGAAATGTGGGTTCTTCACTTTTACACAAAGCAAATGTTGTGAGGATTGCTTCTTGAACATACACTTGAAATGTCTTGTGAATATATATGAGAGTGAGACCTCAAATTTTAATGGAACAGGTTTGTTTTATTCCTCAGGGAAATAAAGAGGGATAGATGCTGCCCAGTTTACAGTAGATGTTAACAAATATCTGTTGATCAGTTAACAGTTTGTTGACCAAACAAAGCAAGGAAAACATTTAAACATAGTTACGTGTAACTGTGACTCAAATAATCTGTGGATTGAATATTATGGTCTACTCATGCAATTTACAATCCAGATAGAGTACGGTGATTTTTGTCTTTAGTAATTAATTGTCTCCTTAAAACTGATTTTTCTTGGCTTTAATTTTTTTAGGGTAAAAAAAAAAGTTCAGTTTACCTCTGGAGAGCAGAAAGACTTCCATTATCTTATGAGAACAGAATGGTCAATAGAGCCTTAAGTTCTTAGTACATCTAAATCATGTCCTACAGATGCTTCAGAAATACAGAAAATGTTTTAGACATAGTCTCCAGATTTTTCATTTCTAATGATTTGGGATAAGAAACAGAGACAAACAAAAAATACAATGTTTCCCGAACTTCATGTAAACTAAGAATTTTGATTGAGTATGGTCTTTTATAATTATGACCCAAGGCTTATTACAGTCGCTTCTTCTGGAATCTGATTATTCTTAAGCATAAATGTGCAAAATAAAACTACAGCGATATACTACCATTTTTACATGTCAAGATGTTTGGTTAAAAGATAAAGTCAGCATAGTGCAGTGGAGTCAAGAGACCTGCATCTATCTATCTATCTATCTTTCTTTCTTTCTTTCTCTTTCTTTCTCTTTCTCTTTCTTTCTTTTTTGATATTTTATTTATTTATTTGAGAGAGAGAGAGTGAGAGAGAGCATGAGAGGGGAGAAGGTCAGAGGGAGAAGCAGACTCCCCGCAGAGCTGGAAGCCTGACGCGGGACTTGATCCCAGGACTTCAGGATCATGACCTGAGCTGATGGCAATGGCTTAACCAACTGAGCCATCCAGGCACCCCAAGACCTGCATTTTCGTTTCAAGTCTATCCCAACTAACTATGCTCCTTGAGCAAATAACTTAATCCTTTTTTGTCTGTGAAATTAAGACAGATTAGATCATCATCATTGGCTCTTTTGTTCAATATATCAGAGGGTATGATGTCTCCCTTAATAATAACCCAAATATTTTTCATATGTTGAGAGCTTCCTATGTACCAGTCAATCTGTTAAGTGTTTTAGGAGTATTTTCTTATTTAATCCATGATGAGTAATTCAATTTTCTAGATGAAGCTGAGACTTAGAGATGTGAAGTGAACTGCTCAACATCTCACAGCTCATAAATGGTAGATGTGGAGTTTCAGACCATCTGCTGTCTGAGACTGAATACGCTGTCATGTAGTGAAAGCATTTAAACTCAGGGGTGTCATAGGCTGAGTTCCCTGAGAACCAGGCTCCAAGGTGAAGACGAACAAGCAGGAGATTTAGAAGGCACTGCCTTGTGGAAAAGGAGAGAAGGAAACAGGACTGTGCAGAGGAAGGAAGTCAACTACAACTACAGTATCCACAATGTCTCAGCCAGTCCTTCTGGAAGTTTTGAAGATGAGATAACCATTCAGGGCTGTCCAGAGTTCAAGTGAAAGGTTAGGGCCTTTATATCTCCCTACCGATTACCAATGGTTGAATACAAGATACCCTGGGAAATGAGTGGAACCTTGGTCCAGGCAGATTTCTGCAGAGAGGCAATCCCTGTAAGAAGCTGTCACTGGAGGGCTTTTGGCTGGCAGCCCTCCTAGAAGATGAGGGAGTAAGTTTTTATTCCTGAAAGGGAGCCATCCAAGATGAAGGAATATGTAAATAGAAGAAAGCTGGGCTTTTTCTATATGAAAGCAAAACAGAACTGGGAAGCAAAACAGCATAGTCAGAGTTGCTTAAGTTTCAGGCTGGCCTGACATGAGGAAAAAAGTTGAGGTTTACCTGATACCTTCCCCCCACTTTTTATTTTTCCTTTGCTATCCACTGTAAAACAGTTTGTGTAAATATAGCATCAAATTTTGAAGAAGAAGAGATTAATGCTGCTGCTTCTAACCAAAGTGATGTCATCATGTCTACGGAGGGGCTGAGCTGGTATGCAGCAACACCTTTAGGAATGGAAGCCATTCCAGTAAGTGACATCAAGAAGGAAAGGTACTATATATTTCTTCCTTTGTTCATTTATTTATTCAGTGTAATGTAGTGGAAATATCAGGAGTCTTGAGGTCAGAAATTTTTCCAATCCCAGTTCTGCCATCAAGGTACATGTTATTTCTCTGTGTATCTGTGTGCATGCTTCATGTTAAGACTCAGATCTTCCTAATTTGCAAAATGTGGTTAAAATTAATTGATTAGATACACAATATTAATCATAAAATAACTTACTGTAAAAATATCAACCTTTTTGCAAGATTTCTGATATATACTAGGTGTATAGTAAATGTTATTTCCATTTAAACGTTTCCTTCATATATGAGCATTCATTCATCTAGTCACCCTTTTATGTACCACATTCTCAGAATACCAAAATAAAATACAGTCCATGCTTCCTAGAAGATCACATTCTGCAAAAGGAGAAATTGAATTGATATCTCCTGACAAATAAAGGTTTCAATCAAAGAGCGGGGATAGAGGCTTTCTAGGAAGAAGTAATATACTGTTTGTAACTGTCTGTCTCATTCTCATATTTTTGGAAATTTAGGTTCACTTTTTAGTAGTAAGCAACTGATTTATTTTCTGTCAGTTCTTGTTACTCCTCTTACTCAGCTTACTGGCATCACTTACCGAAGCTGATCACTCTTTCCTTCATGAATACTTTTTACTTGGCATCCAGAATGTTATTTTCTCTTGGTTCTCCTACTTCACAGAATGTTCCCTCTCGATCTTCTTTGCTGTTTTTTTTTTGCTGTTGTTGACTTCTTTACCTCATAATAGAGTGTCTGAAGACTATCTTCCCATTTCTTCACACATCTACTGATACTCATTCCCTAAGTGTTGATTTCCTTTCCCTTGACCTTAAGTGCCATCTATATGGTAAGAACTCCCCATATTAAGGGGCACCTCCAGCCTTACTTAGGACCCCAGATTTGTTTATAACAAGAATCAGACTCAGCCTTTAAGAAGATAAGCAGGATCATATCAACATTCCACAAAGTTCCTCGAAGTCCCACCTGTACCCATGGCTTCTCATTTCATTTTAAGTAAAAACCAAAGTCCTTACAAGGTCCTAAAATGGTCTCCCTTTATGTCTCCGGCCTAATCTCGATTCACTGCTTCTTCACTTATACTACTGAAGCCACTCTTTCCACTCTAGTCCTTGTTGCTTCTAGAAAATGTTAGTCAAAACAAAATAAAACAAAACAAAATAAAACACAAAAGAACACTTACATGGAGACTGGAGAAAACAAGCAGAAATTAGATCTGCCAGCACCTCTGCATCTATTTCTCACTAAATTTAGCCACACAGACCTTCCAAAAATCATGGCTGCACCTTTGATTTTGTCTTCCAAATCTTAGTAAATGCCTCTTTTGGACAACCCTATAGGAAAGGGATTCTGGGAAATATAGTTCCAATTTACCCAAGTGGGAAAATGACAGTCACCACAGTTGTTAATACAAAAAACACTTGCATTGTCCATTTTTCCACAGTTGCATTCCTATTTTCTGTTACTGAAATTGAGGAAGCAATAAAGCACAATAATTAATAGTAAACTCTTTGGTACCAGACCAAGTCATGTTTGAAATCCCAGCACTGGCATTTATTACCTATGGGAGATTAGAGAACCTAAACTTTCTTAGGACCCAACTTCAAAGTAGGGTAGTAGTATAACTATCTCAAGTCTTGCTCTAAGGATTAAAAGATATAAGGTACATAAATCACCTAGAACCTGATAAATATCCTAAAGTATTAGCTATTAGAATTCCTATTTGGTGAATGCCAGCCACATAATAATAGAAGCTAAAGAAAATGCAAAAAAAAAAATAGAAAAAAGAATTATTGAGGAGGGGAAGCTAGGCAAATAATTCATAAACTGAATAATGAGTCCTCAGCGACTAGTTTCACTTAATTACAAAGTTCCTGGTGCCAAGTTTCAAATGTTAAACCTCCGGAAATATCTAGAAATATCTCTAACAAAGGAGATAGCAAAAATGGCACATGATGCACTAAAATATGACTAAACTTCTCCAGATGTTTCACGTGCATTTGTCCTCCATTATTGTTAATATTCCTTCCAGTCATAACCATTAAATGAAGGTAATAGAACTCTGAGACCATAAGAAAATCACTATCCTGTAAAGTTGGAACTTTTCAAAGAAAAAAGGTGGCACTGGCAATCAAATCCACTTGTGACTCCAGAGAGAAAGTACAGATTCTTTTGATATGAGCAGGAGGTCTCTGGCTAATTGTTACCTAGGAGCCACGCATGTAACCTGTGCATGTTTGTTTGGAAGACATCTACTGAGGAGTAGAACCATGTCACAAAAGCAGTGACACAATGGCATTGTTCAGGCTTAACGCTCATCCATAGCATTGTGGAAATCCTAGCTCATACTCAATTTCTTTCTGACTAATCCAGGAATTCCCCAGGGAATGTGTCATGGTTATTGCTGGATATAATCTTCCTACCTAACCTCTAACAACCTTCTTCTCTCCCACTCCTGATAACTGTAACACTGAACACCAGGTCACATAGCAGTTCTGGCCCTGTGCTGTGGCAGTTAGAGGAGGTCTCCTGTTCTTCATTTCAGAGTTGGGACCCAATACGAAGGAAAGGAAGCTGCTGTCCTCTTCTTCTCCTGCTGGTCTCATAAACCCTGGTTTTCTGGTTGTTACAGAGTTGTAGTATAATTTGGTGTAGGTGGCTGTCTCCTATTGGTGCTGCTGTTAGTAATAGTTCAGGTCTGTGCCACTAACATCACCTCTTTGAAGGAAGAGGAAAGTCCTACTTTCAGGTTTGTGTTCCATTTTGCTCTGTTCTGTACGGTACAAAGCATGTATGGTACATTATGCTCTCTGTGTCTTAAGGGAGATTTCAGCGATGTGACTATGTAATCAACTGGAATAAATGTTTTTTCAACTGAATTTTTCAGTGAGAATCCTGTGATTGAAAGAAATATTTAGATAAGTTTCTTTTGGACCATCAGGGTGGAGACTGAGACTTCAGGAGCATATTCAAACAATGGAAGATACAGAAGACCAGAAAGCAATAAGAAAGAGAAAAAAATGAAGCATGAAAGGAGGAGGAAAAGAAAAAAAAAAAGAGAGATTGAAGGAAAACTGTGCAGTATTAGCTGACCTCTCTCAGTAACCTCCAAATCTTCAATTCATTTTGCTAATTCTAGTAAGATTTCCCAAAAGCCTTAACTAATTGGATTTATTGAGAAAGTGGTAATGTTCGGTATTAAGGTTGACACAAGATGAAATTGGTATCATTCCAGGAGCTGGAGAAATAATTTTCCAAGAGTTCTAGAAATCTTAGGAAGTTTTAGGTTTACTCCAAATGATGAAATTTGGATTTTTAAAGTAAAGCCATCCAGCTTTCTAGGGAAGAAGAATCATCACACATCATAAGAATTAAAAGATATTTTTGTTACCTCTTCCTCTCCCCAAGATTGACAAAGCAGCCGGAAATGGTGGAGAAGGCTTTTAGCACAGAACACACCCTGTAGCATAGGAAATCCTCCTCCCTAACCCATCACCTGTTATCCTTGGAACAATCTAATGCTTCCTGACTCTCCCTTCCTTTAAATTGAGTCCTCACCATAGGATGTAAACTCTTAATTAGAGAACTTTATTGTATGTAGAACATGGGCATGAAAACTGCTACTCTTTGGTCAGATTTCAAAATTGTATGTGATCCATTTGGTTGCAAATGTGGAACTATGTGGAGAAAGAGGGAGCCCTCAAAAATTAAGTAATCTGTAAACTCTGAAGTAATTAAATCATTTGGGATTTAACGATGTGGATAGGAGAGTTAATATTATCTTCATTTTACAGATGAGAAAATTAAAGTTCAAGGTTATTAACAATGTGACATGATTTTATTTGTTCTGAATTATAATAAACTAGGTTAGTGTGAATATATTGGCCTTAGGTCAGAAGACTTGGGTTCTAATTCTAGCCCTTCACTTGTTAGCTTTTGGATTAAGACAAATTACCTATCTTCATAAATTAAAAATAATCATTACTATCAAAAATACTAGTATTTTCTTTGCTAATAATAGTAGGCTACTCAGATTATATGGGACTATGTATACAAAAAAAAAAAAAAAAACACTTTTCAGTTGCAAAAGTCTCCACAAGTGTAGTATTTAAATTTTTTATCTAACATCATTTTACAGAAACAAGTCTTAGAACTCCTAAGAATTGAGAGTATTAATTAATACTTTAAAAGTATTAATACACTTACATGTACAATTGGCAAAGTATACACATTCTTGATCTCATTTAGATCCTTATTACATTTGAACAATAGTAGGGGTTAGTTACATCAGTTTCTTACATGAATTTGAGGATTTATCTACAAAATATAGTCAATTGAACTGGTTCCTCCAAAGGATATTACTAAGTGAATTACTCTATTAAAGAAACCCTTTTTGATCCAGTTCCTTTGAAGACATTACAAAAGTACCAGATCTTAGCAGCCGTTAGACTTTATCAAGTCAATCCATGGCTTTACATACCATGGCAGGTATGTAAACACTGTTAAACATTAACTGGATCTTTGAAACTAATATGGCATCATATGACAACTTCATTGTCTCAATATATTTTTCATAATAAGGGAATTAACAAAACTTGACCAGAACAGGCCAGGCATTCACAATCCCTCTGTTTCTCTACAGTTCTAGGGAGATAAAGAGCAAAACTATTAAATGCTTGGTCATTCTCAATAAATGCTCATATCAATTATATTCAACAATGATTATTACCTGTCAAGAAGAGCCTTTAAAATATGAAGTCCCTATGCTCTCAATATACATGCACATATGGGTAAAAAAAAGTTTCCTAGGGCGCCTGGGTGGCTCAGTAGGTTAAAGCCTCTGCCTTTGGCTCAAGTCATGCATGATCTCAGGGTCCAGGGATCGAGGCCTGCATCGGGCTCTCTGCTCAGTAGGGAGCCTGTTTCCTCTGCTCTCTCTGCCTGCCTCTCTGCCTACTTGTGATCTCTCTGTGTCAAATAAATAAAATCTTTAAAAAAAAAGGTTCCTATACAAGAACATGCAGATTTTTAAATATCTATGGTTCAGATATTTTAAACTATATACTTTTAAAATACTGAATTCTTGATTAGTCTTCAAATGAGGTTTCATTCTTTTTTAAAGGACAGCTGAAGACTTTCTCTTAAATACACTTAAAAACCTTCATGTAGCCACAAACTCCACCTATATAAAATGGCACTCATTAACCTCCCCTCAAATAAATTACAATTTTGAAATCCAGTATTTTTGTGAATGCCACTATCTTTTGAATGGTCTACAAAATTTGAATTCAGCTTTGATCAACCTCTTCCTTATTTCCCAATACCTACCTAAATACCAGTTTTGTTAATTCCCTATTCATTTGCTTCTCGTGTGATCCCTCTCTGTGACTACTGTTGCCCATATCAAACCTGTGTGTTTCACAGCCCTACCTACATCATTGACATGTTTATCTTCAACAATACCAATAACGCTTATAAATGGACAGTACATGGGGTATAAACGTAAAAGTACCAAGTCTTACACAGGGTTGTGTACTCTCTGCCCAGCACTAACCTTGTTTTAAGTGTTCAATTATTGGGTGACTAGATAACTTATAAAAGTTTGGGAGAGTCTATTTAGATAGTAGACACTTAAATATCAATAGTGGATGTGATCAATAAACTATTTTATACTAACAACCTCTGCTTTGGGTCATTATCTCTTTCCTGGATTATGACAAAACCTTCCTCATTGGTTTCCTTGTTTCGGCAGTCTATAGACAATACAACCGCCAGAGTGATCATAAGTGATAAGCATCTGTATTTGTTTTCTCTGTTAGCTGACAGAGCCTAGTAAAATGAGATCCCAATAGTAACGAGCACACCCAAAGACCAGATCTTGATTTCTCTAATAAAAGGAATGAGGGCTCCTTAGAAGTGGCTCATTCTAAGGAGTTAGCTAAATAGGGCATATGCAAGATGAGTCTGGAACATCTTGTAGTATAAGAATGTAAGATGGTACTCAGATACATGAACATATCTGCTTACATACGATGATGGGTATTTCAAAGAGACACAGAAGTTAACTGAAAGAGTTCTCACTGGGAAAGCTGGAATGATCTGAGCAACAAAATAAACAATGTAGTATCGGATTGTAATCTAAAAATTAAACCAATAAATGAGAATAGACAAATCTCCCATGCAGAAGATTTCCAAATAATTTGTACAGATAATATCCTCTTGAGGAGCACAATTCCTTATCCCTTAGGCATAGGTTGCAAATAATGTCTTTCTTCCAAAGTAAAAAGGAAGGAAAAAAAGAGTAACTTTATTATGATGAAATCTGAAAACATTACTTTAAGTCAAATGATCACAGTCAACATCGACAGTGGTAAGTCATGTGAACATTATGCATCTTTGATATGATAATATGAAAATAGCATTTTACTTCTGTGGTCTTTCTCCAAAAATCCCGTAAGCTCTGTTTAACCATGAAATAAACATCAGATAAATATAAAACCTAAAATTGAAAGACATTCTATGTAATAACTGACCATTACTTTTCAAACTGTCAAGGTTATCAAAAACAAGGAAGGTCTGAGAAACATTCACAAGTCTAGAGAAGCTTATGGAGATGCAATAATTAAACACAATCCGGGATGTGGTGTCTTGGATAGAATCCTAGAATAGAAAAAAGAGCATTAGGTAAAAACTAAGGAAATGTGAATCAGAAGTATAGACTTCTGATTCATTCTTATCAAATGAAGTCTATACTTGTTTCACATTTCCTTAATTTTTACTTAATGTCCTCTAATATATCCCTGCCTTCACTCAGAGAACCTTAGAAAGTCTAGATAATCATGAGTGACATACCAAGAATTCCCCCCTGCATGGAAGTTTAGTTGTCTTGGAAATAAGTGATGTCTTCCTTAACCATTGGTTGCAGACTCACCCTTAGTTTCAAATGCTGCGCAAAATGTGACATAAACAATAAAATGAGATAAATGCCCTTTTCTTTCAGATGTAGTCTCTTTTCTAAATATGGTTGTGTCAGCAAGAGAGAGGAACAACAATGCTAGCTAGTTCCATTGTGTTTTTATAACATGCTCAAATTTCTGACTCAGCTTCTTAGAGTATCTTCTCTAGCCCCCCCAAAAATGTATGGTTTCTGTAGATCACAGAAGAGCAATAAGAAAAGCGGAGAATTACTTTGTGTACACCATTTCAAGGTAGGCTAGAAAATTCCATTTGAGTGTTTTCTCTGGCGGAGTAAGGTGGTGGAACTTTTTTCCCAGGATTAAAGCCTGTAAGATGTTGTCTTTTGCCACAAACAAAAGTTCTCTGTCACTCTGCTTCCTAATCTATCATTCTCATCATCACTACTATCAATAAACAGTCACTGAACACCTCCTACATTCTAGGCACTGAATAATAGAACTAGGCTAGTAGGCAGGTACAGGAGATAAAAAGAGCCTTCTCTCCATCCAATGTCTTTTTACATAATTGAGAGTATAAGAAATCTAAATTTTAAAAATTAAGATAAGTACTATAATCATTCAAAATAGTAGGGTTCAACATGGGAATGTTAGAATATTCCTTTCAGACCTTTTCACTTTTGTAAAACAGAGGAAATAACTACTTCATGAGATTAAAAATAATGTGTGCAGACTGTTTCAAAAAAGGACCTGGCTTACAGTTGGCGCTTTAAAATAATAATAGCCACAACTTCTAAGAGCTTTTGATGTTCTAGGTATCATCCTAAGTGCTTCCCATACATTTATTTAATTTAAAAATAACCATATGAGGTAAATGCTTTAAATATGAAGAACTAAGCCTCAAAAAAGTTAAGTACGTTGTCCAAAGTTAGTTTGGAAGTGATGGATCAGCATGAAAACCTAAGGATTCTGGCTTTGGAGCCCATACTCAAACACATTGCTATGTTATGATACATGTTTGCGACAGTTTGATTAAAAGGAAGGAGCTTCCTTAGTATCTTTTCTTTATTGTCTGTCATGTACATTACCAAAGAATTATGCATTGTACAAAATGGATCTTTGATTATAATTCTCTTTGACATGGCAGAGTGCAGTGGAACATGGGCTCTAGAAACAGAAAGGCTCAGGATTAACTCCTGGCTTTTCTATCTACTAGTTAAAAGACCGGAGCACAGGACATAAACTTTATAAGGCTCATTTGAAAAGCAAAGATAATATCTATTTCTCAGAGCCACTATAAGCATAAAGAAATAGTGCATGTCAAAGCACTGTGAAAACTGTAAAGCAGAATACAAATGATAGTTATTATTTCTCTGTCATCTTCAAGGCTCTTTACATCTGCCTTCAACTTCAGCTTATTTCTCAATAGTCCCCTTGACAACCTGGACTTGTGACCCAAAATGTCCTGTTTTACTACTTATCTGATTTTATTTGTGTCCTTGATTTCTTCGAAAGCAGAGAAGAGACTCTGGCACTAGAACGCAAGTGTCCACATGCACCCTGTACACTTCCCAGGCATCTATGATCTGCTTATATAAAATTATCCAGCCTTTGTATAGCTTCAGTTCTGACAGGAGGCTTATACATCACCCAGGGGTTCATAAGAACTTCAGAAACATTGGACATATGCTATTTAAGGGCAAATATCAAGTCAAGAATCAAGGATGAACAATGAGAGAAACAAAGCCAATCAATCAGCCAACCAAGAAATAAATAAAACCAAAACTTTTAGGGACAGTGAAAAAAAATACTCAACATTAAAAAAAATCTAGATAGGCTTGTATAATTAAGAATTGTAGATACATAACTGAAACTCAAACTATGTTCTCAATAAAATAATAAAAACAAAGATTCTCTGAAATTAAAAAAAGTAATTACAAGAGAACACACTGAAATGAAATGGAAATTAGCTGAATTAAAGAACTGATATAAGGAAACTAACAATTCTGTGATGATATTAAATACAACACATTACAAGTAACAGGAGCAGCTCTGACACTTCTAAAGAGCAAAATCAATCTGATCTTTCTGTATGGCAATTTTGCCACATAGATCAACACACTTGAAACTGTGAGTATCCTTTCACCCATGATTCTATTTCTGATCTCTTTCTTTAAAAAAAGATTTTATTTATTCATTTGACAGAGCGAGAAAGAGAAGGCAACAAAGCAGGAGGGAGGCAGGCAGAGCAAGAGGGAGAAGCAGGCTTCCCACTGAGAACAGAGCCCCTGGGGCTTGATCCCAAGACCCTGGGGTCATGACCTGAGCCAAAGACAGATGCTTAACTAACTGAGCTACCAGGGGCCCCATTTCTGATCTTTATCCTAATAAAATACTCTTCAGAGATATATAAATTATTGCTTAATAAAAATGTATATTCAAAATGCTAGGCTTTTCTTTTACCTTCTTTTTTGTAAAAATGGAAATGATACTTAATACTCTGTAACCTAATTTTTTTCTGCAGCTTATTTTAAATTTGTTCTTATGTTGCAAAAATAAGGAAAAAGTTATGAATAAATATGTTAGGTATTTGTGCTTATATACATTCTAAATGAGCATAAAGAAGAAGTGTGGAGGCTCCTGGGTGGCTCAGTCAGTTAAGTGTCTGACTCTTGATTTCAGTTCAGGTTATGATCTCAGAGTCAGGAGGTTGAGCCCTCCATCAGGCTCCACACCTAGCACAGAGCCTATTCAAGGTTCTCTCTTTCCCTCTGCCCCTTCTCTCTCTGTCTCTCTCAAATAAATAAATAAATCATTTTTTAAAAAGTGTGGAAAGGAATATACCAAATATTGATCATAAGACACTTGGAGAGCATAGAAGCGAGAATTTAGTGAGAGAAAAGGGAAACGGAGGAAGGAAAAAAAAATGTCTATTTCTTAGTACATCTCCATGTTGCCAGGCATGTTGCAAAAAGGATATATTAGTTTCAGAGTTTAAAAGAAAAAGAAAATCCATGAAATTTTAAGGAGTGCACTTGTTGTGATAAGCATCAGTTATTGTATTTGTTGATTCACTAAATTACACCCCTAAAACTAATATTATACTCTATTTTAACTAATGAGAATTTAAATAAAAACTTTTAAAAAAAAGGAAAAAATCCATGAAATATTTTCTTAAACTTTAAGAGAAGAAAAATTGGGAGACTATCTGTAATAGATAAGGTAACACAAGAACTCCCAAATCTTAGTGAATTACTACAGAAGGTATTGCTTGCTCAGGTTCACTGAGGATGTTTGGTGGGCACCTTCCATGTGGTAAAACAGACCCTGTTATTTCCATCATGTGCCATGTCATACTTTATGTCTTGGGAGTTCTTTGCTCTCTAAAGACAGAGGATAGGGAAAGACAAAGAAGAGAGGAGGGAAGGGGAAGGGACCCACTGAAGATGAGTTCTATAGGGGTACGTATCTTTTCTGTCCACTTCAACTTTAACAGTAAACAGTCATTTGGTCCTACCAAGATTCAGAGGAATGCTGGGAATTGGAGTCCCAGGCTGATCAGCCACTCCCAGCAACATCTCAACATCACAGGAAGTGAGTTCAGCCTTTCTAGACAGCTTCTCTGCCACTCTATTTAAATGTCTAAAAAACAAGCTAATAGCTAAAAATATATAATCTCTATTAATATTAGGTCATGGAAAAACATGTAGTGACATGATAAGATACTTATTATACCAACAAATTTGTAAGGGATTATAAACCAATATTATAATCACAGTTTAAAAAAATGGAGAAAGAAACTATATATTTGAAATATGTCTATAAATTCCTTCCTGATTTTTCCCTATGGAAATCTTTCTAAAAGTAGAATTTATGGATGAAAATATATTTTTAAAGTATTGTGCTATTTTGTCTCTTTCTTATTATGAACATAATTCTTTGCATTGGAAACATTTGAAAAATACATCATAGCATGATAAAGAAGAAAAATTACCCATACACCCACCCAGAGGATATACACCAAAATGTTAACGGTTATTAACTCTGAGTGTAGATATTATGAGTGATTTTTATTTTCTACCATGGGCTTTTTAGTATATTCTAAAATTTCCAAAGTGTGCTTGTATCACTTTTATTGTCAGGAAAATTGAATACTACCAAAAAAATGCCATCTGCTCTTTCAGTAATTTTTTAGAAGTTACCTTCTCCAGGAAATGTGACCTGAACGATCCAGTTGAAATTAGGAGATCTCTTCTCATACTGCAGCTGAATAAAAACCTTTAAAATACAGATAGCAGGTCAGTTCCACTTTGGCATGGTGTTCCTTGGGTGGCCACACTGCACTGGGATCCAGTGTGTGGACAAGAGCCTGACTGGAACCTAGGTATCCAGCACTTCTTCCTAAGGGACTATTAAACCTTAAGAAAATTATTAAACTCTCTGTGCCTCAGTGTCTTCATTTGTAAAATGAGTATTAGAATAGTATCAATCTCATCACGTTGTAAGTAGAATTGTGTTAATACATACAAAGCCTCTAGAAAAATAGAGGCAGGGGGTGACTGAGCACTAGACATTAGCTATCACTATCATTATTATATTAAATACTTATATAAATTTTTATCAATTTTTACTGTGTATTTCTAATTCTCACATGCTTTTTTTTACTTTTACTTTAAAATACATTCTTGGGGTGCCTGGGTAGCTTGGTCAATTGAGTGCCCAACTCTTGATTTTGGCCAGGTCATGATCTCAGGGTCCTGGGATGGAGCTCCATGTTGGGCTCAGCAGGGAGTCTGCTTCTCTCTCCTTTCTCCCTGCCCCTCCCCCTGCTAGTGTGCATGAACATGTGTACATGTGCACACATGCACTCTCTCTCTCTCCCACTCTGTCTCTCAAATAAATAAATGCATCTTTATTATATATTCTGTCAAGTAAAAATCATGGCTCATGTCTATTTATAGATTTTATGGCACTTTGTATAGAATTTTGCATACCCTTAAATAAAATATTAATTGAATTTATCAATAAATGCCTAGAACAGATTACAAAAGCCTTTAGCTCAAGTATGTTGAGCTGTAAGGACTTAAAAGGGAGTGCCATAGATAGTGGACTTTATCAGTGAAAATCAAAGGAAGGAAGAGATTATGGGGAAGAGGCAGAAGGAGCAGTCACACTGCTTTAAACAGTTCTGAAGGAGGACAACAATAGCACTCAGAATAACCAAACAAGAAAATAATAGCAGACTCTTCTTATCATGTATCTGTGAGGAAAGGGGCAGAATCATTTTGGATAACTATTAGCAATATCATTTTTTTCACCAACAGTAATAGAACCTAGGCACTCTCTGAGATTCGGAGAGGTTAAGCAAATTGCCCAGGCCAACACAACTAAACAGTTGCCAACTAGGATTCAACCCAAGTCTGCCTGACTTCATGGGCTGTGCCTTACCTGATAAATACCTGGTAATGGTGAGTTTACCCTAAGGAAGGTTACCAGCATACAACTCCACTAGTACCGAATCCATTATTTATCATTCTGTTTTACAATTTGATATTTATTTTACTTAATTATGCTTTGCAAAATGGATTAAGTCCTTTAAATGTGTTACAAATCAGTTTCTTTCTCATAGATAAACAATGCCTTTTTGTTATTTCCCAGGGACTTCCCTGGGTCCAGTTCAAAAGCCCAAAGCTTCCACGACTGTGCGGTCTTTCTCACTGAGCTACTCTTCAGTGGACCACCAACGGCTGCAGGAGGGCAGTGCATGGCTTGGAGTGCTCGAAGTCACAACCCACTAGCAGAGGAAGGAGGTGCCCTGCCAAACCTTCTTATTGGTCAATAAATAGGACCTGAACCAATCTACACTTGGATCCTTCAGCTTGTCACTGAATAATTCACCGTTACTTAATTTTAGCCCCTATCAAAAGATTTACAATGCATAATCTTTCAAGTACAGAGATTGTAAGTATGTCACAGGGCTTATTTAAAGCTTCCCTATTCTGTTGAGCACATTCAAGTTTACCAATGAAAAGATCCACAAAAATTGATGTATTCTTCTCCAACTTGTGATTAGACAATGCACATAAATAAAAATGACATCTGATATCACCAAATGTCTCCTTTACTATGCTTGGTATTTAGAACTCAGAAATGTCCAAACAAATTGTGTGAAATCACTTTCAGAAGGAAAACAAAAACAAAACAAAACAAAACAAAAAACAGCCTTGCTTTCCAGTTTTAGACTCCTGAATCAAAACTTTGAACTAGTAGACTGTTTATTCTAGATATCGGTGTAACAATATTACTGGTCCTAAAAACAATGTATATTTATATGAATTGACAGTATTTTGTGACATGTGAGAAAAGCAGACCTATCAGGATTTAGACAAGCCTCAAACCAAATGTAACTGAACAAAAGTAGAATGAGCAGTTTCTAAGGCCCCCATCTGTTCCACATGTACAAATTGTCAGAGGCAGAGCCAATGGCTGTTAAGTTCTTCCCATGTGGTCTTACTGAGGAGATTTCTTCTAACCTGTATGCACCACTGTTAGTATACAAATGATGTGTTTGACAGAGATGTCACATAAATGGTAAAGTTTTCATTATAAAATCCTAAGTTTTATACAGAGAAGAGAGAACAAGAGCTATCTTTTCTTCTTGAATAAATTTCAAAAAATACAACTCAATCAGATAGAACTGATTCTGGGCCTAATGGCTCTTGATGAGATAAACACTGAAAGATTCCTATCCCGTAGCAGTAAGCAGACCTTTATCAATTTTCTTGGATCTCAAAGCAGTATTATTTATTCAAGATTTCTTGACTTAAGGAAGAGAAATACCAATTTGGTGAATACAACTCCTTAAGGAAAAGAAGAATCCAAACCATCTCAACATTAAGAGCATGTTGTACAAAATAACAGGCTGCTTTGTCCAAACACAGCAGGATTCTACTTCCCCTGGCAACCACATTTGCAACATACATTTCTAAGCCATATAGGTTCTACTGTCTTCTTTTTGTTTTTAAGTAAAGATTGGTCAAACAAACCAACAAAAATACACTTTCTTCCTAAAGAATATGAACAAATGTCAAAAAAGCAAGTTTTTTTGTTACAATTGCCTTAAGTTACAATTGCCCCCAGGCAAATGTAACTTCATGCTGGGCTTATGCTACTATCATAAACACCACACCACAGGAGATCACTAACACTAACCATGACCGAGCCAGTCGTGCCTTTCCAGAACTTAAGTTATAATTGCCTTAATGAACTCACACAGTATTCGAAAAGTTTCCCACTTAGAACCATTCACTAAAGTAAATTCTGTTCCATATAATGGTGTTCTGTGTTTGGTCACAGATTATTATGAATAATTTTCTAATTTGAAAGGGTGCTGAACATCAGGTAAATGATGTATTTTAATCGGGCAGCTATCAAGAGAAACAATAAAAAATGTTTTCATATTTTTCCTGGGTGGGCAAATGTCAGAGTCAGGCAGCATCAGATCAATAAAGTAATTGCAAATGTTAAGGATGTTGCTTCATGTACTCAAATTTAAGCATGAAAATGGACAGTAGAGATGAGGAAAGATCAAGTAAGCAATCCAGTCCACATACACATCCCAGCAGGGGATAACTGCTTCCTAAAATAAACCTTCTAATATTTTAGTACTGTTGACTTTTGTATGTCCCTGGTGATTAAGCTTCTATCACTCGCTTTTCCTACAAGACTATTCTTGTAACCCAATATTTTCCTATGTCAGGAAGTGCCTTAAATTTCTCTTTCTCAGTTTCAACCTACAATCCCAGTACTCCACAGGATGTTAGGAGAATAATTAAGCAGTTGTAAATCATTCTAAATATTTCAAATGAGTGCTATCCACAGCCCTAGAACCAAAAATTAGTTCTTCATAATTTTAAAATTTTTGTAGTATATTTTCTCTCATTATACATTATGCAATAACAATTTAGTAAAGAGATGAAATCCTTTAAAACAGGAACTATAGCTGTAATGTAATTTCAATTAATATGTTATATACTTTTAATTTAGGGTGCCATATTAATCCTTTCTTTTCCTTGATTGTTTTTGTTACTCTACCCTGCACTACTTTAGTTTTAGTCATTCATCTGGAACAAAGAACATTCCATAATTAAATATTACATTTCAAATAGTTTTAGGGAACAACTTTCATATAACTTATTAATTTTATGTACAGAGGCAAAGCAGCACCAGCAGGGCAATTTCTGAATTCCACTCTTCAATTTTAATTCTTTGGTCACAATATTTGATCTCAACATGTAAGTTAAAGACACACTGAATGGAGGAAATGTCCAACTTGAGATCCACAATTTATAGAATACTTAGACGTTTGTGTCTCTGTCAACCACTCAGTCTCCCTCACTGATACTTTCTCCTCACATCTTATATAAAATTCCCTTGATTTTTGTCCCTTGGATGAGAAACATTTTTTTCTGTATAAATTAGGAAACCTCTCAGTACTGCATGTCAGTACTCAGGTCCCAAATTATAAATGGATAAGAGTACCCTACAGCAGGATTTTGTGTGTTTCAAGAATGTATATGGGCAAAAACGACTTTCGATATTTTGCTAGCTTCTCTAATAAGGAGTGTTTTGATGTTAAGTTTGTGTTTATTTTTTTCCGAGATCAATGCTAATTCACTTAGCCCCTTATAGATACATCATTGAGAATCGGAACAAATCCTACAACTTTTCTTTTTTTTTTTTTTAAAGATTTCATTTATTTGTTTAACAGAGAGAAACACATTAGAGAGGGAAGACAAGCAGAGGGAGTGAGAGAGGGAGAAATAGGCTTCTCACCCAGCAGGAAGCCCGATGCGGGGCTCGATCCCAGGACTCCGGGATCATGATCTGAGCTGAAGGCAGTCGCTTAACCAACTGAGCCACCCAGACACCCCCATAACTTTTCTAATTTGTTGTGTGTTCAGTGAACTTTAGTCTTTAGTTACTTTGTAGGAAAGCTATTTCACTTTACCTTTGACTTCAACACAAACAATATTAGAAATATAAACTAAGCTAAAAAGAAATTTCTGCTTGCAGAAAACAGTTGGGTTTTAAAATAAATATGCTACATGAGAGATGACAATTTATAGAACAGAGAATATGCAACTAAATTTTGGAGATGCTATGTTGTATATTCTATAATATACAAGTTTCATCAGTAGAATTAAAAAATATTTGGAAAATCAGACTACAGGTTTATAATTAATTCATTTGAGTAATAATTTACCAGGGTTTTGTGAATTTGTCTTAAGCATTGTGAAAGGCAATTGAAAATCTAATAGTCTATTTTACTTTTTCAAATTTCAAAGGTCATCATGTTAATATAACGCAAAAATTCTGGGTTTCTGCCCAAATGATGACTGTTAAGTTCACCATTATGTAAATGGCTAGCATTGACTTAGGCAATAGATGGCACAGATTTTGTTTGGATGAGCAAATCATGACCTTACATATAGTAACTGAATTTAATGGGTGGTTTCTTTTCATTCTTTCACTTTTCTGTAAAAAGAATTACCAGTGAAGAGTAATATTAAAATTCAATTTTCACAAATTCAGCAATCACTCTCTTTCAAATCAATTAAAGGTTATAATAAACAGACTAAAATATGCAACTACTATCTACCTATATAGATTTTTTTTGATAAATGTAATACATACACAGGGAAACATTTTTAAAATGAAGAAGAAAAGCAATGCTGGGGGCATCTCGTTACCTGACTTCAGGCTTTATTACAAAGCTGTGATTACCAAGACAGCATGGTACTGGCACAAAAACAGAGAAATAGACCAATGGAACAGAGTAGAGAGTCCATATATGGACCCACAAATCTATGGGCAAATCATCTTCGACAAAGCAGGAAAAAATGTCCAGTGGAAAAAAGACAGTCTCTTCAATAAATGGTGCTGGGAAAATTGGACAGCTACATATAGAAGAATGAAACTAGACCATTCTCTTACACCACACACAAAAGCAAACTTGAAATGGATGAAAGACCTCAACGTGAGACAGGAATCCATCAAAATCCTAGAGGAGAACATAGGCAGTAACCTCTTTGACATCGGCCACAGCAACTTCTTTCAAGACACTTCTCCAAAGGCAAAGGAGACAAAAGCAAAAATGAACTTCTGGGACTTCATCAAAACAAAAAGCTTCTGCACAGCAAAGGAAACAGTCAACAAAACAAAGAGGCAAACCACAGAATGGGAGAAGATATTTGCAAATGACACTACAGACAAAGGGCTGGTATCCAAGATCTATAAAGAACTACTCAAACTCAACATCCAAAAAGAAGATGAACACATCAGAAAATGGGCAAGAGACATGAAGAGGCACTTCTCCATAGAAGATACACAAATGGCTAACAGACACATGAAAAAATGTTCAGCGTCACGAGCTATCAGGGAAATTCAAATCAAAACCACACTGAGATACCACCTTACACCAGTCAGAATGGCCAAAATTAACAAGTCTAGAAACAACAAGGGTTGGAGAGGCTGCGGAGAAAGGGGAACACTCTTACACTGTTGGTGGGAATGAAAGTTGGTGCAGCCACTTTGGAAAACAGTGTGGAGATTCCTTAAAAAATTAAAGATAGAGCTACCCTGTGACCCTGCAATTGCACTACTGGGCATTTACCCCAAAGATACAGATGTAGTGAAAAGAAGGGCCATATGTATCCCAATGTTCATCGCAGCAATGGGCACAATCGCCAAACTGTGGAAAGAGCCAAGGTGCCCATCAACAGATGAATGGATAAAGAAGATGTGGTACATATATACAATGGAATACTATGCCTCTATCAGAAATGATGAATATCCAACTTTTGCAGCAACATGGACTGGATTGGAAGTGATTATGTTGAGTGAAATAAGCCAAGTAGAGAAAGTCAAGTATCACATGGTTTCACTTACTTGTGGTGCATAAGGCGTAATATAGAAGACAGTAGGAGAAGGAAAGTAAATGGGAAGTAGGGTAATTCAGGGAGAGAAATGAAATATGAGAGACTTTGGACACAGAAACAAACTGAGGGACTTGGAGGAAGGTGGATGGGAGAGCCTGGTGGTGGGTACTGAGGGCACCTTTTGCATAGAGCACTGGGTGTGGGGCATGGGCAATGAATCTTGGAACACTGGGAAAAAATTTAAGTAACAATAAAAATAAATAAATTAAAAAAAATTAAAACTAATAATTTCCTATGTTCATTTTTATTCCTAGTTTGTAAATTAAATTAATTATATATTTGGTTTTCAATTAATAAACACTAAATTGCCAAGATCCAGATTGTTGATTTTAAAATTACATTTTGTTGTCCATCAATGGAAATACCTTAATGGGAGAATTGCTTAATATAATTATTTTTCATTAAAAAGAACCATATCATGAAAATGCTGAGAAGCAAATTAAATCACTTTTCTTAGATTTTCTGTACTATATTAATTAATATATATATTATATATTAATATATATAATTAATGAGGTCCTTCTAGTTTGATTAAGAATTTCTATACAATTCCTACTGATTTGAATAAATTATATAAACTTAAAATAGGGCATAGAGCTGTTAAATTTTAGTTTTAATAAAAGGAAAATCAGGGTGCCTGGGTGGCTCAATGGGTTAAAGCCTCTGCTTTTGGCTCAGGTCATGAGCTCAGTGTTCTGGGATTGAGGCCCGCATCCAGCTCTGCTCAGCATGGAGCCTGTTTCCTCTGCGCTCTCTCTCTGCCTGCTTCTCTGCCTACTTGTGATCTCTGTCTCTCTGTCAGATAAGTAAATAAAATCTTTTAAAAAAAAGGAAAATCATAACATAAAAATATAATGAATACATTTCAAATATTTTATTACATTAGCTAATGAACAAACCAATAAGATGTTATAACTGATTCAAAGAAGAATTGAAGAAGACACACACACGTTGGTATGCATATATATTACATATGTATTATATATGCATGGATTATATGTGTATATATATATTCTATATTTATATAATATATAAAGAGAAATGCTGAAATGAGTTTGTTAAGAAATGTAGAGGTCATTGAACCTCTTCTGTAAAGGGCTAAATAGCAAATATTTTAGGCTTTGCAGACTACATATTGTTTTGATCACATACTCTTATTCTTCTTTAATACGTGTGTATGTAGTTGAGTGATTTAACAACTCATTAGAAATTTAAAACCATTCTTAGCTCACAGACCATTTTAAAAATGGGCTGCAGGGGGTGCCTGGGTGGCTCAGTTGTTAAGCGTCTGCCTTCGAGTCCCAGGATGGAGGCCCACATCTGGCTCCCTGCTTGGTGGGAAGCCTGCTTCTCCCTCACTCACTCCCCCTGCTTGTGTTCCCTCTCTCGTTGTGTTTCTCTCTTTCAAATAAATAAAATAAAGTCTTTTAAAAAAAGAAAAAAAAAGGCTGCAGGCTGTAATGGGCCTGTAGGTCAGAGTGTAATGACTGCTACTATACAGCAATAAAATGTAGTACTTGAACATCTCTTACACAGCACAGAAATCAATTGTATCTATATCACCCAATATTAATTGGTATTGTTATGGACAAGACTCATTTGCTTTACTGTCCTGTTTCTAAAATTTAACATCTACCTTTAAAGAGCATAATATAGACTACTCAAGAGAAAAAGTCAACCCCTGTAGAATCAGAAAAATTCTAGAGTCAGTTCAACAATGCCCAGCATGCCACTGAAATGATGTTCTGGGACCACTTCTCCCATTTCCAAGTTTTTGGGTTTGTTTTGTTTTTACTATATTTTTGTAAAGCACTTTTATTAGATAGTTGGTAAATGTATGAGCTTTACCAAAACCAGGGTTCAAGTCTATCCAATTCCTTAAATGGATATGTTATTTGACTTTGAAGAAATAAATTAATTTCTACGAATCTTAGAATATTTACCTGTCTGTAAATGACGTTACTGACACCTTATTGGTAGTTTTAATGTTAAATGAGGTAATGGCCATATAAAACAGTTTTCTTTTCGATTTTCTTTTCTTTCTTGCTTGCAAACTTTAGGGTTCCTTTCAGAAGTGTCAACGTCTCAATGAAAAGGATTTTTGTACAAATGTTCCCCAACTTACTGAGCTTGAACTTAATGATTTTTCAACTTTATGGTGGTATGAAAGCATTATGCATTCAATAGAAACCATACCTCAGCTTTTGAATTTCGATCTTTTCTTGAGTTAGGCAGCACAATACTGTCTTGTGTTGTTGGGCAGGGGCAGCAGCCCCAGCTCCCAGCCAGCCATGTGATCACAAGGGTAAACAACTGCTAAATTTATAACCATTCTGTATCCACATAACGATTTTGTTTTTTACTTTCACTATAGTATTCAATACATTATATGAGGTATTGACACTTTATTATAATAGAGGCTTTGTGTGAGATGATGTTGCTCAACTGTAAGTTAATGTAAGTGTTTTGAGAATGTTTAAGATAGGCTAAGCTAAGCTACAATGTTTATAGTAGGTTACGTGCATTAAATGCATTTTGGGGGGTACCTGGGTGGTTCAGCCAGTTAAATGTTCAACTCTTGTTTATGCTCAGGTCATGATCTCAGGGCCTGGGATCGAGCCCCATGTTGCACCTGGCATGGAGACTACTTGTCCTTCTCCCTCTGTTCCTCCACCCACCCATTTCTAAAATAAATGGATGAATAAAATCTTTTTAAAAATGCATTTTTGACTTACGAGATTTCAACTTACAATGAATTCATTGGGACATAACCCCATCATAGTTTGAGAAAGATACATATTATGATTAAAAGCTGGAATGAATATCTCCATTGTTATTTCTCTCACCATGCGAGAGAAGTATGTATAAATCTGAGCTTTATAAATTTGGGTTAGTTATTAACCACTTTATATCTCTTTTAGATAGTAGAAAACATATGTTGTTCTCTGCCCCCAGTTTCGGGCCCAGAGTTCCTAGAACTCTTGTAAACTCCTAAGTGATAAGAGTAATAGGGGTATCTTTTGTTCTAATGAGGTGACTCTAGGTGGGCTCATGGGTGACTCCTGGATGAGAGTTAGTTGCCAGAAAGACCAAGCCATAATTAGAAGCTTGGGATTTTCAGATCCATCCCTGCCTCAATCCTCCAGAGGGGGGAGAGAGGCTGGAAATGGAACAAATATTTGATTATGCCTATTTGAGGAAGACTCCATAAAATCTCAAAAGCAGGGGATTTGAAGAGCTTTTGAATTAGTGAACTCATGAAGATGCTAGGGGACTGGCACTCCTGGAGAGAGCATGGAAGCTCCCACCCCTTCCCCTAATCTCGCCCTGTGCATCTCAGTCTACCTGGATGTTCCTCTGTCACATCCTTTTAATAAATTGGTAAAATTGAAGTGTTTCCCTAAGTTCTGTGAGCCACTGTAGCAAATTAACTGAACCTGAAAAGAGGGTTGTGGAAACCTCCAATTTGTAGCCAACTAGGACATAAGTACGGGTAATCTGGGTTTAGAACTGGCATCTGAAGTAGGATTGGGAACAGTTTCGTGGGACCGAGCCCTTAACATGTGGCATCTGATACTATGTCCAGGTGTTAGAAGTGACTTACATTATAGGACAGGAACCTGGTGTCACAGAATAACTTGGTGGTGTGGGAAAAAAACCTCTACACACATATGGTGACAAGAAATGTCAGTAGTGTTCTATGTGAGTAGTGATGGAGACTCGCAGGAAAGAACAGGGTTTTTCCCTACACGGGAGGAGGAAAAATCTGAGTTTTTTCTTTTACGATCTTAATTTCTACATCTGTTAAGTGGCAATAACTTATTAGCAATCTTATAGTTAATGAATAAAGCTTGACAATGAATAAATATTTGGTAAATGCCAAAAAAAAATATTTACCGACATAAAATAAGGCTTGTTTTATTTATTTTATTTTTTTCTAGCCTTAGTTATGTCTCTACTCTCTGGACTTGGTTTCAGATTATTTGGAGCCAGGAGGGGTAGAGGAGCATAGTGAGTTGAGATAGGGGAGAAGTTGGGAGGGATAGTGGGAAATGCAGTGAATGGGAGAAAAGAAAACAATTCATCCCCTACATATAAGGCCCAGAATCACATAGTAAGCACTTAATAATGAAAATTCCTTGATATTATTGCCTTTAATTCCCACTGGATACTTTAATTCACACTAAGATAATTAAGTATCTTATTTTACAAATATTTATTTATTCCATCTGTCTTTATTAAAGTAAAATGAACTTTGATGCCAATTTTAACTGAGGCAAATTATTTCCATTAATTGTAGCCAGTAAATGGCCTAGTCAAATAGGCAGTATTCTGGACTATCCCACACTAGTGCCTGGGTTCTAGTTTTGATTCTAGGTGCCTTATTTAATTACTAAATTTCATTGCTAAGACCATTCAAAATATGAGATTTACTATGAACTGCAAAAGCTGCATAGAAAATTATATGTGACCTACTTCATAAGAACATAACCGATAGAGAAGTTAGCAGATATTTGAGGAGCAATAGTATATTTTGAAAAAAGAAATGATCTAGAACGTTCAAACTGGAGAAATTAGGTACTTTGTAGAAAACTCTATAAATTATTTTCTCTGTCTACCGGAATGATTTTAAAACCATTTGGATAGTCATCAATTTATTTTTTTTAAGTACTTCCTATCGATTGCCTTAATTGTTTTTCTCAAACATCATATCAATAGTTAAGATTAATAGTCTCTTAGGGAAATTTCATAAGAATTTCATAATTCTTGTGTTAATTTGAAGATTCAAAGAATAATAGCTTTATTTAGTTAATTTAGCTAAATAATCAATTCAGGGTATAATAACGTATTAAGTAAATCTTCACATTTAGTCAAAAAGATTATTTGATGTTGGGTTTTAAAAATGTACATAACTCACTGGCCAGTTTTTGTGGGTGTGGAGGGATGTTCATTTTTGCTATTTCAGAGAACATTCATTTTGCTGTTTACTTAAACTAATTTTCTGGGGGCGCCTGGGTGGCTCAGTTGGTTGAGCGACTGCCTTCAGCTCAGGCCATGATCCCGGGGACCCGGGATCGAGTCCCACATTGGGCTTCCTGCTCGGCTGGAAGCCTGCTTCTCCCTCTCTCACTCCCCCTGGTTGTGTTCCCTCTCCGGCTGTGTTTCTCTCTGTCAAATAAATAAAATCTTTAAAAAAAAACAAAAAACAAACAAACAACAAAAAAAATAAACTAATTTTCTGGTCGGCTGAGGTACATACAAGCTTATCATTGATCTCCCTCTGATAGTTTCTTGCACATTAAAGAAATTAGGGTATTGCTCAGCTTTTTATGATCCAGGTATATGAGAGTCTATTTTTTTCATTTATCTTAAGAAGTTACATTGACTCTAATGCATGAACCAACTTACTGTTTTATTTGCAAGTTCTTAGCATACCTATTAAGTTTTTTACTTCAGACTAAATGGGCCAATCCTTAAATTTATTATTAACATCATAAAACTTGTCACATGAAATTACCCCATTAGATGATTACCAATTCAATCCTGTCATCTTCCAAATAACCAGACGAAGAGAGAGAGAGAGAGCAGGGGACTGCACATGCCACTTGGTCAAGACTGTCTGTGATGGGCTTCATGATTTTTAGAAATGTACAATGACTATATCACAGATGCTATAATTAAACTTAGTGTAATGTAATGGATGCTGAAAGCAAAGGTAAAATAATATTGTTCTAGGAATAAGAGTCAATAAAACCATAAAATAAAACTGGTTGTAAAAACTTGTTAAAACAAAATCATAAATATCCCTTTAATTACTTTATTTACTTGGTAATTCCTTATTTTTTTTTTAAGATTTTATTTATTTGACAGAGAGAAACACAGCTAGAGAGGGAACACAAGCAGGGGGAGTGAGAGAGGGAGAAGCAGGCTTCCCAATGAGCAGGGAGCCCGATGTGGGACTTGATCCCGGGTCTCCAGGATCATGACCTGAGCCCAAGGCAGTTGCTTAACCAACTGAGCCACCCAGGCACCCCCCTTATTGGTTTTAATTATCCGTTGCACTGAGAAATTTTCCTGGTGAGGTTTACTTCACAAGTTTCTGAATACACTTGAAAATTTTACATACGAATTTCCTCTCCTGTGATGTATAGCCTCCAAACTCTATACTATGTTTCCTACAACAACCAATGCCTTCATGCAGATTTAATACAGCCTATGAAAATGTTCATGAAGCATTTACTTTACACCAAGCACAGTGTGCTAGATCCAGGAAAACAAATGAAATGAAAGGCTCAAAGTTCAACACACTAAAGTGCAATATTCTATCACTCTTTGTTTCCAACATTTGCAGCACACATCAATGATGGCTGCTTCCAAGATTTTGTAATTTCCACCAAGTGCTACAGATCTTCTCTGAAAATGTTTACTTATTGGGTACTCCCAAAGGCACATGGGGTATAAGAGGCCAACACATACATGTGAAATTGGCCCTGAATGAAGGTCCTGTTAGCTTCTATTTAGGATATAGGGACAGATAAATTAAGGCAGATGAAGTAAGTAGACAGAGTTAAAAATAAAGATCTCTAGGCAAATTATCTATTTTATTGATAATTGCTTCACTTAAGTGCAAATTATTAACCATTTTTTAATTTACTTCTATCACCAAACCACTTCCTACACCTGGACATCTCATAAGCAAAGTCCATAAACATACAACAGGGATGTGGATTCATCAATATCAACCAAAAGACCTATGGAGGACTAAATAAAAGGGAAAAGCTGTTTACAGTTGTTAAGGTTGAAATGGTATGGTTTGCTAACTAGAAGTATTCTATAGTAATTAAAATATGTAAATTCCCTACTGTCAACTCTTAAAAGTATATGCTTACCGACATACATTATTTTTTCCTTTTTAAAAAAATTTCAATTCAATTAGCCAACATATAGGACATCATTAATTTCAGATGTAGTATTCAGTGATTCATCAGTTGTATATAACACCTGGTGCTCATCACATCACATGACCTCCTTAATGCCCATCACCCAGTTATGCCATCCCTTCAGCAACCTTCCTTCCAGCAACTGTTTGTTTCCCAGAGTCAAGAGTCTCTCATACATACATTCTTAAAAAACAAACAAACAAACAAACAAACCCTCAATAACCATAAAACAATGGTATATGTCAATGCCACATGGAAAGGACTTCATGCAGTTTCCTCATAAGATAAGCACCACACTCAGACATGCCCTGCCCCACCCACCCCATTCCTGTCTTCCCAAGGAGGCTCTTTCTCAATTATATAAAAAACGTCAAGGACCTCTGTGAGGATTTACCCATGACTACTTACTGACCACACAACCAGTCATGCACAGTCTTAATGTTACTTTCTTTTTCCTGGATATCCTCATCATGGACACAAAAGACACATGACCACCAGATTCTGCATTCATCAGATTCTGAATTCACCCCTTAAAAAAGGAAAATTGTTGTACACACTTCCCGAGAGAGACAATACAAACAGAAATTGAGACACATACTTTATGACATAGATTCTGTAGTCCCAAATGCTACAGATAAGGACCTTAAATTCCTGATTTTGAAACTTTTTTCTTTGCAAATTACAGACATCAAAAGAAAGGTGCTGCATTGCATTCCACTGCTGTGTAAATCTTTAAGCATTCACCTTTGATTACAGAAGTTGATGTGTGAGTGACTAGTTTCTGAGAAATGAGAACTCTCTTGGCCTTCATAGGGTGTGTGGCTCCCCACAGACATCCTGGTGCATTATTTAGTTTTTCCAGCCTGTCTCTGCAGGTGTTAGAGCTTCAGCATAGGCAGTGCAGAGAAAGCAGCCTAGCAGAAGGAAGTCAGGTTTCATAGTGTGACCACATCTTCTTATGCCCTCTGTAGGAAAATCAACACAGGCAACACAGCTACTGAAGCATTTCTGTTTGGTATTTTAAAACTGGATTTTACTTCTTAGATGAGTCTGAAGAAACTTATTTTTTCTTTAGAGGAAGAACTCTTGATGCATTGTAAACTAAGTTGTATAATGCCAATGAGGCATTTCTGTACCACCAAGTGTAGTTACCTGTATCAGTACTCCTTAAATTCAGCCCGAGGAATAGTCTTCATTTCCTTGTTTTGTGAGGCAGATTTTCTCTGGATATAAACTCCACAATAGCACAATTAAGTAATTAGTCCAAAGGTAGTGATTTACTACTTGCTGAGATCTATGCTTCATAACTTTTGCTCTCAGAGAACTTAAATTCTAATTAAGCACAAGAAGATGACTAAGAATGCACTAATTTTGTAGGACAATTTGAAAAAAATCATATAAATAATCTTGTTTTCTCAGTAATTGTATCTTATTTCTATTTTAAAAAGCCATATTGTGATAGATGACCACAATTTTAATTAACAGACCAGTAGCTTCTCAGCCTTAATAAAAAATGATATCTCTCATTTAATAACTATGTGTATTAGTCAGGATTCTCTAGAGTACAGAACCAGTGGGAGTATGTATGTGTGTATGTGTGTATGCAAGTGTGTGTATATGTGTGTGTGTGTGTGTGTGTGTGTGTGTATAAAGATATGTGTTATAAGGAATTAGCTTATAATATTATGAGGGCACAGAGGTCCCAAGATCTGCAGTTGGCATTTTGATGCCCTAAAAAAGCCAGAAGTCTATCTCTAGTCTGTGTCCAATCCTGAGAAGCAGGAGAGCCTAAAGTGTAACTTCCAGTCTGAAAGCTGGCCGACTTGAGACCCAAAATGGCCCATGTTTCAGTTTGAGTCTAAAAGCAGGAAAGGACTGATGTCCCAGTTCAAGGCAGTCAAACAAGAGGAATTCCCTCTTACTCATGGGAACAAGAGTCTTTTTGTTCTATTTAGACCTTCAACTGACTGGATTAGGCCCACCTACGTGAAAAAGAGCTAACTTCTTTACTCAGTCTACTGATTAAAATGTTAATCTTATCCAAGAACACCCTCACATATAAACCCAGAAAAATGTTTAAGCAAATATTCGAGCATCCCATGGCTCAGTCAAGTTGATATCTAAAATTAACCATCTTTAAGTCCACCTCTTGTCAACTTGGTACCATCTCCTTAAATCATATTTAATCTCCAAATAAAGCCAATAACAAGATCATAATTCCACCTAGCATGATACAACTATCCTGTCTATAACCAAAGATGTACTTACTCCTTCACCAGAAGAGGAGGCAAAGTCCTTAAGTGGTGTTCATTCCTCTTCTTGATATACCATAATTTCAGTGGTGTTATGTTAAAGCTAATAATACTTAAATACTATGATATAAAGTCACTATGTTATATTACATAATATGAGAATAAAAAAGGAAGAAAACAAAGATATCTGATATATGCACACAAACATATTTATAACAAAATAAACAGGAAATATTCATGACAGTTACACTCATTTCTGTACCTGGTTGCATAGCTGCATTTTTAAGAGTACCTTCTTCCACTGACAATTCTATATTCTCTTTGCCTTCAGCCAGCACCTTAGCTTGTTATGATTCTTTATATGACCTGGTGATGCAAGTTTTATTTCTAAGTGACCTGGGCCATTAATAGTTTTGCCTAGGTTAGGTTATTATGATCTTTTGCAGATCTTAATTATAGGGTCCGGTAATAATCTAAAATTCCCTAAGGAATCTCCTGGATTCCAGACACAGTCTTCCTTTCCCCCATTTTGGAGTAACAGTCCAGTTTCCCCTTAGCAGGATCAACCACCCAGCCAACACAGTAACTGCCTTTTTCACCTATTGATTCAGAAGCATGAGGAGTCCACAGTGGCTGGGTGGCAGTCTCAACTTATAGTTCAATTGTGTGTGTGTGTGTCTGTGTGTGTGTGTGTTTAGTAGCTCAGTTTTATTTTTGGCAGAAAAAAAAATTTAAGTGCCCCTACTACACCAACAGGAAAAGAAAACAAATGTTACAAGAGACACCAAGGGTGAATACAAGCAAAAAATTAGACCCTTGGAGGAGCAAGATGGTGAAAGAGTGGGAGACCTAGATATCATCAGGTCCCAGGAGTTCAGCTACATAGTTATCAAACCAGTTGGAGCACCTACAAATGCAACACGAAATCAAAGAGAAGAAGAGCAGCAATTCTAGGAACAGAAAAATGACCACGTTCTGGAAGGTGGGACGTGCAGAGAAGTGAATCAGAGGTGACATTTGGGACAGACCAATGGGACAGACAGACCATGGTGGGAGGGGCAGGCTCCCAGCCAGAAGTAGAGCAGTGGAGCACAACATCAGAACCTTTAGAAGTTGGCTCCACTGAGGGACATCACCCAAGAAGCTAAGTAGGGGTGGGGGGATGGGGGGTGGAACACTTGTAGGGACAGTGTTGTCTCAGCATCCACAGGGTCACAGAAGGTCCCAGGGTACCTGAGCATAGCAGAGCTCCCAGGTGTTGGAGTGGGGAAGCCCGCTGCAGAGATGGAGTTGAGGACTGGGCTCTCAGTTCAGGGTTACCTTAAACCATGATCTAAGGCAGTCAGGCCACTGTTTTTTCAGCAGGGATCCCACTAGTAGCAGATCTGGGGAGACCCTCCCTTCTTCCAATAGGAGGAGGGGCGTGTGAGTCCGGGACAGGAATCTGTTGGGTTTGGATACTCCAAACGGGGGCGAGCACCAGAGATAGAAACACTCCATCACAGGCCAGGTGAGCACAGAGTGTGGCCAGAGACTAGGGAGACAGGCATGATTGACTGCTTTTCTCTGGGGTGCACTGAGGAGTGGAGCCTGAGCTCTCAGCTCCTCTGGGCCAGAGACTGGGGAGGCCACCATTTTCATTTTCCTCCTCCAAAGCTGTATAGAAAGCATTCAGGAAACAAAAGCTACTGGAAAGTGTTCAGGGAACAAAAGCTACTGAGAGCAAACCTGAGCAGATTGCTCAGCCAGTGCCGGACAAGGGTGAGGCAGTTCCACCTCTGAAAAAGACATTTGAGAATCTACACAACAGGCCCCTCTCCCAGAAGATCAGCAAGAACATCCAGCCAAGACTAAGTTCACTAACCAATGAGAACTCCAGAACTCCAGAGCTAAAGGAATGTACCGCATAGAATTCATGACTTTTCCCCCATGATTCTTTATTCTTGTAAAGTTAAATTTTTTTAATTTTATTTTTTTCTTATTCTATTTTTTAATTTTTTTCTTTTTCCTATTTTAACATTTCTTAACTATTTTATCTTATCAATACCTTTTAAAAAAGCTTTTTAAATTTGCATTATTATAGTCATATTCTATCCCTTCATTGTATTTAAGCTTATTTTTTGTATACATATAGGTTTTTCTTTCTTTAAAATTTTGGGATACAATTTCTTCTAATAGATAAAAATATACCCTAAAGCTAGCATATGGCTTTGTTCTAGTCTCCAGCCTCATCACATTCTTTCCTCTTTTTTTTTCTTTTTTCAACCAACTTTTTATCTTATCAATTCCTTTTTTTAGAATCTTTTTAAAATTTTCATCTTTAAAGTCATATTCCATCTCTTCATCATGTATACCCTTATTTTTGTACATATAGAAGTTTTTCTTTTTTTTAAGATTTTATTTATTTATTTGACAGACAGAAACACAGCTAGAGAAGGAACACAAGCAGGGGGAGTGAGAGAGGGAGAAGCAGGCTTCCTGCCGAGCAGGGAGCCTGATGTGGGGCTCGATCCCAGGTCTCTGGGATCATGACCTGAGCCAAAGGCAGTCGCTTAACCAACTGAGCCATCCAGGCGCCCCAAAGTTTTTCTTTCTTTAAAAATTTGGAAGGCACTTTCTTCTAACAGACCAAAATACACCCAAAATCAAGTGTGTGGCTCTGTTCTATTCACCAGTCTAATCATATAGAGAGAAACAGATAGATACAGATATATATAGCTATAGATTTTTTTCCCTTTTTTCTTCCCTCAGCTTCATGTCACATCTGATTTAATTAGTGCATATTTTTCTAGGGTTGTCACTAGATTTTTAGTAATGTGTTCTCTCATTCATCTATTCTTATGTGGATAAAATGATAAGGCAGAAAAACTCACTTCAAAAAAAGAACAAGAGGCAGTACTGATGGCTAGGGACCTAATCAATAGGGACATTAGTAATACATCAGAACTAGAGTTCAGAATGACAATTATCAAGGTGCTAGTTGGGCTTGAAAAAAGCATGGAAGATACTAGAGAATCCTTTTCTGCAGAAATAAAATTCCTTTCTGGAGAAATAAAAGAACTAAAATCTAACCAACTTGAAATCAAAAAAGCTATTAATGATGTGCAATAAAAAATGGAGGCTCTTAATGTTAGGACAAATGAGGCAGGAGAGAGAATTAGTGATATAGAAGACCAAATGATGAAAAATAAAGAAGCTGAGAAAAAGAGAGATGAGCAACTACTGGACAACAAGGGGAAAATTTAAGAGATAAGTGATACCATAAGATGAAACAATATTAGAATAATTGGGATCACAGAAGAAGAAGAAAGAGAGAGAGGGGTAGAACTCATATTGGAGCAAATTATAGCAGAGAATTTCCCCAATTTGGTGAAGGGGACAAGCATCAAAATCCAGGCATCACAGAGAACCCCTCCTCAAAATCAATAAAAATAGGTCCACATCCCATCATCTAATAGTAAAACTTACAAGTCTCAGTGACAAAGAGAAATCCTGAAAGCAGCTTGGGACAAGATGTCTGTAATATACAATGGCAGAAATATTAGACTGACAGCAGAAGTATCCACAGAGACTTGGCAGGAAGGACTAGCATGATATATCCAGAGCACTAAATGAGAAAAATATGCAACCAAGAATACTATACCCAGCTAGGCTGCCACTGAAAATAGAAGGAGAGATAAAAAGCTTCCAGGACAAACACAAACTAAAAGAATTTGCACATACCAAACCAGTCCTACAGGAAATATTGAAAGTGGTCGTCTAGGCAAAGAGTGAGCCTGAAAGTAACAGACCAGAAAGGAACAGAAACAATATACAGTAATAGTCACCTTACAGCAATACAATGGCACTAAATTCATATCTTTCAACAGTTTCCCTGAATGTAAATGGACTAAATGCCCCAATCAAAAGACATAGGGTATCAAAGTGGATTAAAAAAACAAAACCCAAGAAACATATTTTAGACCCAAAGACACCTCCAGATTTAAAGTGAGGGGGTGGAAAATTATTTACCATGCTAATGTACATCAAAAGGAAGCTGGGCTGGCAATTCTTATATCAGATAAATTAGATTTTTAAGCCAAAGACTATAATAAGGGATGAGGAAGGACATTATATCATACTTAAAGTGTCTGTCTAGCAAGAAGATCGAACAATTTTAAATATCTATGCCCCTAACATGAGAGCAGCCAATTATATAAACCAATTAATAACTATCAAGGAAACACATTGACAATAATACAATAATAGTAGGGGACTTTAACACCCCCCCTCACTGAAATGGACAGATCATCTAAGCAAAAGATTGACAAGGAAATAAAGGCTTTAAATGACACATTGGACCAGTTGGACATCACAGATATATTCAGAACATTCCATCCTAAACCAACAGAATACACATTCTTCCCTACTGCATATGGAACATTCTTCAGAATAGATCACATCATCAGTCACAAATCAGGTCTCAACTGGTACAAAAAGATCGGGATCATTCCCTGCATATTTTCAGACCACAGTGCTTTGAAATTAGAACTTAACCACAAGAATAAAGTTGGAAAGAACTCAAATACTTGGAGGCTAAAGAGTATCTTCCTAATGAATGAATGGGTCAACCAGGAAATTAAAGAAGAATTTAAAAAATTCATGGAAACAAATGAAAATGAAATTACAACTGTTCAAAATCTTTGGGGCACAACAAAGGTGGCCCTGAAAGGAAAGTATATAGCAATACAAGACTCTGTCAAGAAATAAGAACAGTCTCAAGTACACAACCTAACCGTACACCTAAGGAGCTGGAGAAAGAACAACAACAAAAAAAGCATAAACCGGACAGAAGAGAAATAATAAATATCAGAGCAGAAATCAATGAAATAGAAACCAAAAGAACAGTAGAACAAATCAACAAAACTAGGAGCTTGTTCTTTGAAAGAATTAATAAGATTGATAAACCCCTGGCCAGACTTATCAAAAAGAAAAGATAAAGGCCAAACTAATAAAATCATGAATAAAAGAGGAGAGATCACATCCAATACCAAAGAAATACAAACAATTATAAGAACATATTATGAGCAACTATACACCATCACATTTGACAATCTGGAAGAAATGGATGCATTCCTAGAGACATATAAACTACCAAAACTGAACCAGGAAGAAATAGAAAACCTGTCCCATAACCAGTAAGGACATTGAAGCAGTCATCAAAAATCTCCCAACAAACATGAGCCCAGAGCCAGATGGCTTTCCAAGGAAATTCTACCAAACATTTAAAGAAGAGTTAGTACCTATTCTCCTAAAGCTGTTCTAAAAAATAGAAATGGAAGGAAAACTTCCAAACTGATTTTATGAGGCCAGCATTACCTTGACCCCAAAACCAGACAAAGACTCCAACAAAAAGGAGAACTACAGACCAATATCCTTAATAAACACAGGTGCAAAAATACCCACTAAAATACTAGCCAGTGGGATCCAAGAGTACATTAAAAAGATTATTCACCATGACCAAGTGAGATTTATTCCTGGGCGGCAAGGTTGGTTCAACTTCTGCAAATGAATCAATGTGATACAGTACATTAATAAAAAAAAGAACAAGAACCATATGATCCTCTCAATAGATGCTGAAAAAGCATTTGCCAAAGTACAGCATTCTTTCTTGATCAAAACTCTTCACAGTGTAGGGATAGAGGGTACATACCTCAATATTATAAAAGTGTGAAATACTATGAAAAAAACACACACACACACAAAAGAAAGAAAAACCCACAGCAAATATCATTCTCAGTGGGGAAAAACTGAGAGTTTTTCCCCTAAGGTCAGGAACACGGAAGGGCTTTCCACTATCACCAGTGCTATTCAACATAGTACCAGAAGTCCTAGCCCCAGCAATCAGACAACAAAAAGAAATAAATGCATCTGAATTGGCAAAGAAGAATTCAAACTCTCACTCTTTGCAGATGATATGATACTTAATGTGGAAAACGCAGAAGACTCCACTCTAAAACTGTTAGAACTCATACAGGAATTCAGTAAGGTGTTGGGATAAAGTCAATGCACAGAAATCCAGTTGCATTTCTATACACCAACAGCAAGACAGAAGAAAGAGAAATTAAGGAGTCAATCCCATTTACAATTACACTCAAAACCGTAAGATACCTAGGAATAAACCTAACCAAAGAGGCCAAGAATCTGTACTCAGAAAACTATACAGTACTCATGAAAGAAATGGAGGAAGATACAAAGAAATAGAAAAATGTTCCATATACTACCTGAAGCAATCTACAAATTTAATGCAATCTCTATCAAAATACCATCAATTTTTTCAAAGAAATGGACAAATAATCCTAAAATTTATAGGGAAACAGAAAAGACCCTGAATAGCCAGAGGAATGTTGAAAAAGAAAACCAAAGTTGGAGGCATCACAATTCCAAACTTCGAGCTCTATTACAAAGCTATAATCATCAAGACAGTATGGTATTGGCAAAAAAAAACAGACACATAGATCAATGGAACAGAATAGAGAGCCCGGAAATGGACCCTCAACTCTATGATAGTTTTTGACAAAGCAGGAAAGAATTTCCAATGGAAAAAGGACAGTCTTTTCAACAAATGATGTTGGGAAAAGTGGACAGCCACATGCAGAAGAATGAAACTGGACCATTTCCTTACACCACACATACAAATAGACTCAAAATGGATGAAAGACCTCAACGTGATATAGGAATCTATCAAAATCCTTGAGGAGAACACAGGCAACCTCTCCATCCTCAGCCTCAGCAACTTCTTCCTAGAAACATCACCAAAGGCAAGGGAAGCAAGGGCAAAGTGAACTACTGGGACTTTTTCAAGATCAAAACACAGCAAAGGAAACAGTCAACAAAACCAAAGGACAACCGACAGAATAGGAGAAGATATTTGCAAATGACATATCAGATAAAGGTTAGTATCCAAAATCTATAAAAAAAAAAAACTTACCAAACTCAACACCCAAAGAACAAATAATCCAATCAAAAAATGGGCAGAAGACATGAACAGACATTTCTCCAAAGAAGACATCCAAATAGGCAACAGACACTTGAAAAAGTGCTCAACATCACTCAGCATCAGGGAAATACAAATCAAAACCACAGTGGGATACCACCTCACACCAGTCAGAATGTCTAAAATTAATGTCAGGAAATGACAGATGTTGGCAAGGATGTGGAGAAAGGGGAACCCTCCTTCATTGTTGGTGGGAATGCAGGCCTGTGCATCCACTCTGGGAAACAGTGTGGAGATTCCTCAAAAAGTTGAAAATAGAGCTACCCTATGACTCAGCAATTGCACTACTGAATATTTACCCTAAATATACAAATGTAGGGATCTGAAGGGGCACACCCACCCAAATGGTTATAGCAGCAATGTCTACAATAGCCAAATGATGTTAGAAAGAACCTAGATGTCCATTAATGTATGAATAGTTAAAGAAGATTGTGGTACACACACAACACAATGGAATACTATGCAGCCATAAAAAGAATGAAATACTGCCATTTGCAACAATGTGGTTGAAACTGAAGGCTATTATGCTGAGTGAAATAAGTCAATCAGAGAAAGATAATTATCATATGATCTTTTTGATATGAGGAATTTGAGAGGCAGGGTGGGGGGTCATGAGGGGTAAGGAAGGGAAAAAAATGAAACAAGATGGCATTGGGGAGGAAGACAAACCATAATAGACTCTTAATCTCAGGAAACAAACTGAGGGTTGCTGAAGAGTTGGGGGAGGAATTGGGTGACTGGGTTATGGACATTGGGGAGGTTATGTGTTAGGATGAGTCCTGTGAATTGTGTAAATCTAATGATTCACAGACCTGTATCCCTGAAGCAAATAATACATTATATGTTAATTTTAAAAAATTAGACCCTGGAACAAAGTGGCAATTACTCCAAATATCAACTCCCTGTGCCTTGCCTAGTAGGGCACACAAAGTTAGGCCTCATCTCCCTTTCCTAGGCCTTAGTGGAGATGGGGACCCAAAGATTTGAATGTTTTATATCACCAGAGAAAGCCGATGGAAGTTGGAGTAGATGGAAATTTGGAAGAAATTCGCATCTTCAGCAGTCCTTCCAATAGCCAGGAGGCTGCCATTCACTGTAAGCTCCTTCTGAACCATCCCTTTGGTGGCGGTGGGCATGTGGGGTTAGAGCCTGAATACCATCTCTGCCTCCATGGGTGACTAGAAAGGCACAATGACTGTGAACTCTAGCAGTTGGTTTGCAGATGCCACAGCCACAGGCACCACATCTCCACCAGGCCCTGGGGCTTGCATTGTTCACTGGTCTGGGGAGAGTCATCAGCTGCCTCATCCACTGCCCCCTCAATGCCAATGCCACCCTTGTCTACATAGCCACCTGAGCTCCCCGAGCAACCAGGAGCTCAGGGGCTGGGCTGGCAGTCCTGGCCTTCCATGCTGCCCACCTTTCAGCACTGAGGCTTGCATGGCCCCTACTCCAGTCTCCTTAGAGTCAACCACTAAGCCACCCACTTGCTCCACCAACTGCTTGTATATATATTTTTAAGTGTTACATCTTCTTGATGAATTGACCTCCTTCATCATTATATAATGACCCTCTTTATTTTTGACTATCATTTTTGGTTTAAAGTTTCTTTTGTCTGATGTAACTATCCCTGCTGTCTTCTGGTTTCCACTTGCATAGAATATCTTTTTCCATCCCTTCACTTAGTGCTTTTGCGTCCCCTTAAAGCTGGAGTTTCTTGTTGGCAGAATGTAGTTTGGTCTTGTTTTTATAGTCATTGAGTCACTTATATCTTTTGACTGGGAAATTTAACCCATTCACATTTATAGTAATTATAAAGTAATTACCAAAATTATAAAGATTTCCTAATGCCACCTCATTAGGTTTTCTAGATGTTTTGTAGCTTCTTTGTGCCTTTCTTTTCTTGCTGCCTTTATGCTTTGATTTACTTGTCTTTATGTTTTTCAATCTACTGTAGGTTTTTGCTTTATTGTTACCATGAGGCTCACATAAAATATTTTATGGATATAGCAACCTATTTTATGCTGATAGCAAGTTCATTTTAATTGCATACAAAAACTCTAAGCTTTTACTCCCCCTTCTTTTGTTTTTGATGTCACAGTTTACCATTTCTTAGGTTAACAATGGTTCTCCCAGCCACTAAATGCAATTATTAATTTTAAATCTTCATCAAACTTGATCTCTCCACAGCATTAATACTATCAACTCCTCAATTCTTTTGGAAAATATTCTTCTCCCTCAACTTCTGTGACACTTTAGTTTCTTCCTATCTCTCTACTCTCTCCTTTCTAAGTCTCGTATTGGATAATTTTCCTCCCCAACTCCTCCTTCTCCTGACTTTCAACTGTTGGAGGTTCTCTCAACATTTGCTAGGTCCTCCTCTAAACTGCATTTTCATGTCTAGCTTCAACTACCCCCCAATATGAAGATGACTCATAGATTTGTGTTTCTACCCAGATCCTTCTTCTATGCTCCATATCATATGGCTATCATATGGCATATTCCATTTATATTCCATTTATATGTCTTCTTCTATGCTCCATATCATATGGCTTTATGGTACATTCCATTTACATGTCATAAAGCCCACCTCACACTCTGTCTCTTCTAAGTCTTGGCCCTTATCCAGTGTTCCCATTCTTAATGAATGTTGACAGTTTATTTTCAATCAAATAAATGAAAATTCTAAGACTCTTTGTTGACATTTTCCACCCTATCACATCCTTACATCTACAATCACCCTCATAATTCTCCTTCATATATATTTCTTAATTTCTTCCATTTCTTCCTCTTTTACTCCTCTCTCTTCCCACCACCAAAGTCCAAGATAACATTACCTCTGGCCTGCACGACTGCAATAATCTATTAACTTTTTCTTTCCTCGAGTTTATTTCTAGACACTCTAGTCTATTATTCATTCTGCAACTAAAGTGACCTTTTCAAAATGAAAGACTAATCATATATTCCCAGTGTTCAAAACACTTCAGTAGGTTTTCTTTGTATTTATCCTGAAAAGTAAAAATTTTAATATACCTATAAGACACTGCATAGTTATACTTTCCTCTATCTTTGAAGATATATCTTTAACTTATTTCCCTCAACCCTTTTCTCACACCTTCAACCTACTACACTCTAGACACACTGAGCTTGTCTCATTACCTGAATGCTTCATACTTTTTCATATGCCATGACCTTGTGAAAAATGCCCACTCCCATACACCCTAACATAATCTACCCCTGTTAATGGATTGCACAAGACTCAGGAAGGCTTTCATGAATTGCCTGACACTAGAAGCTCTTAAAGCAACATATACTCTCATTTGGGTTTGTATTTGTAATTGTATTTGTTTCATAATTTTATCCATGTCTACAATAGACTGAAATTCTATTAGAGTTAAGTATTATGTCTTTTTATTCACAGCTATGTTCCCACATCCTGCCTGGTATATCAATTAATAACTAATAAGCTAGATGAAGAAGAATTTACTGAGTGTTGCTGGTGTGCAGACACCACAGAGGTCATAGAAAAATATGTTGGCTATGGCCCTTACCCTCAAAGAATTTGTTTTTTGGTTTAGGAAATAAACATAAATAGGAATGAAAAATAAATATCACACAAAGTGATTCACATCTAATATCATAACATGACAAGTCACAACACAATTTTAAAATAATTTACAAAGCAATATAAGAAGATGTTTATAGGTAGAATGATCACATGATAATCATGGATGAAAAGAGAGCTTGGCACTGAAAGATAAGAAGGAGTTAGAAAGCCAAAATGGAAAAGGTGGAAGTTTCTACAGAGAAGAATGGAATGAGCATTACTCCAGAGGCAGGCTAGTCTTGGGGATCAGGATCAAAAGTGTTACCCACCCATTAGCCCCTTTAGGGATCCAATATTCTGTGAAAAAGAGGAAAGACAATAGTCTTAGAATGTGGTAAAGGCCAGGCTATGGTAAGATAAGAATTTTAGTGACTGGAAATCCTGAAACAAAGCTTTAGTATGATAGTTCTGTAAGGTACTAGAAGCATCCTTGCTGCATAACTGAAATGTGGGAAGAAAGGTATTAAAATCCAGTGGGCTGGTTTTAAAAAAAATTTTCAAACAAGTTGCAAAGTTGTAATCTCGTTAGTTTCCCAAATTCTAATGAGGTCTTCAGAAATATCAGCACATAAAACAGGATGTGTTTATTCCCCTTACTAATAAGAGTTATTTTATGCCTTCAACATCCTACTTTTCATGCTTAGATGAACCTTCAGAATCTTCTTTTGAAGAAAACTGACCTAAAGATGGTTTGCCAACAATCCTTAGAAACTGATCCCTCATTTTGAAAGCTGTTATTCTTGAAATATCACTCCTAAAAGAACAAAGTTGCATATTTGGCAATACCAAACACAAACATATTACTTTATATCATCATTTTGCAATAGAAGAATTAAGAAATTCACAATCTCTTTTACAGAACTTCCTACATTTGAAATGCTAACATAAATTGATTTATAGCATTTCTGTGGATGTGTACCAATAACAACATCAAGCTGTGTTACTAGATCTCCAAATCACAATATCTCCTAGACTGAAAATGATTCAATATTCAAAAACAGACTTTTGTTTAATATGCTCTTTTATCAAATTAGCACATCACATAGTTTTAAGAGTCAAATGTTTCCACAAGGCTTGTTTTGAAAAAGATCAATTTCCCTGCCACCGCTACCACCATGCTTGTTTCCTGCTATCAGAGACATCCACTTAATTGCTTAATTTCAGTTTTCAGCATTAGCTATTGACTTCCAGCTATGGAAGATGAGAATCTCACTCTTTCAGTCTCCTCCCTCCACCTGGGTCCCACCATTTTAGCAGTTTCTTTCTTTTTTTTTTTTTTTTAAAGATTTTTTTACTTGACAGAGAGAAACACAGCCAGAGAGGGAACACAAGCAGGGGGAGTGAGAGAGGGAGAAGCAGGCTTCCTGCCGAGCAGGAAGCCGGATGTGGGACTCGATCCCGGGTCTCTGGAATCATGACCTGAGCCGAAGGCAGTCGCTTAACCAACTGAGCCACCCAGGTGCCCATTTTAGCAGTGTCTAACCTCCATCCTCTTAATGTAGACATATCATAATTTTTGTAGATTCAAAGTTTATTTCATCTATGCAAAGCAATTCAATCCTGAGTCATATGATAGATGGTGTAATTTTCTTTCCTGCACAACTTAATGTTTTTCCTGGTGTTAATAACAGTCTTGTCTAGGGGTGCCTGGGTGGCTCGGTTGGACAAGCGACTGCCTTCGGCTTAGGATCATAATCCCAGAGACCTGGGATCGAGTCCCACATCGGGCTCCCTGCTCGGCAGGAAGCCTGCTTCTCTCTTTCTCACTCCCCCTGCTTGTGTTCCCTCTCTGGCTGTGTTTCTCTCTGTCAAATAAATAAAATCTTTTAAAAAAAAAATAGTCTTGTTTATAGCTTGATTAATTTTTTTAAATTAAATTACTACTAGTTTAAATACAAACTCTCTATCAATCACTTAATCCCTTTCTATGAAGTAAAATACATGTGGCGTTCTATTTCATTTTTTGCAATAATCATTCATACAGCCTTTTGATTTACTCTAGTCTAAACGTAGAGAATAGCTGGCATTGTAGAGCCTCCCTTCTTGTGAGATTCTCCTTACTTAGCTCTTCAGTTGAATCCAGTGTTCTCTGAACCTCTTCCTTGTCTTCCTAATTTACACGTGAATATTTTTATTCATTTCATGCTTTAACATAGTTTGTTTTTTTCACATTATTTGGTATAGAATTCTTCTATGGAACTCATTTTCCCTAAACATTTCTAAACCATTTATCCACTATCTTCAAGATTTCATTGATGTTGTTGAGAAGTCTAATCCATTTTCATTTTTTATAATTATTCTGAGATCTTATTTCTTGAAAATTGTTGAATATTCTCCCCTCCTCCCCCGCCCCCAGTGTTCTAAGATCTCATGACAGTTGTCATAGCACAGATCTCATTTTCTTCATTGTTCTTGGTACTTAGCAGAGGGTCTCAACCTGAGTATATGTCCTTCAGTTCTGGAAAATATTTTTTAACCATTTCTCTGATGATTACCTTCCCTGCTTAATTTATTTCTCTTTCTAAGCTGGCTCTTTAATTTTCTTATCTTTCTTTTCTTCTCTTTTCTATTTTTTTTAAAGATTTTATTTATTTGACAGAGAGAAACACAGCTAGAGAGGGATCGCAAGCAAGGGGAGTGAGAGAGGGAGAAGCAGGCTCCCCACCAAGCAGGGACCCCGATGTGGGGCTGCATCCCGGGTCTCCGAAAGCCACCTTATCTTTCCTTTCTTATATTCTGATCTCATTTTCCTTTTTTTTTTTTTTTTTTTTGAGAGAGAGATTTCTTCAGTTTTATCTTCCAAAGTACTTTTTAAAATTTCCACTATAGCAATTTTAATTTCCCAGTAGTATTTTTTATTCTCTATATATTAAACATTAGCAGTCTATCTTATTTCATAAAAGTATTATCTTCTATCTCTCTATTTATGTTTTTTTTTAATCTTCCTTTCCTTGAAAAATCTCAGTTTCCTCCAAAGTCTTTTTCTCCTTTTTACATGATTTTGTCTTAGACTCTAATAGTAGATTCCTTTCATTATCTGGTGACTCCTGGCTGCCTGCACATAATGAAAAGTAAGCACTTTCCAGCTGATTGGAAGCTCTCTGCCCATGGTAGGGCTTCTTCATTGTTGGGTTCATTATAAGGTGGTCTGGCTGGGCAATTAGGATAGAAGATCCAAATGTCATTATCTTTAGGTCTTTTTCTCTTGGGCTAATTAAATTTAATGGAGAAATTTCTTCCAATCTTTTATCTGGAGGGTAGGAGTCTAGCTGCCAGTATTCTGGGAGACAAGCAGTATAAAAATCTAAGAGGACTTCAACTTTCCATATTTAATTTTTCATTTTCTGTCTGATACCAATATAATATGCTTACTTTCAACCATATTTATCTGCCACAATCTCTCCATTAAAGATTTTCTAGAGAATAAATTTCTAATCTTCTGTCAGGGTAAGAAGGCACAATTGCCTAGCTATACACAGTGGTTGAATGGATAAAGGAGACTTAATAATGTATATATGAGCTTTTGACCAATCTCATTTTTAGCACCAACCTCATACATTCTCCTAGAAGAGACTATCATAGCCCATTTTTGTGGCTTTATATGCTCTTAGTATAAGTAGTTTTGTTTGTTAGAGTTTGTTACTCCCAATTTGTGATATAACTTTCTAGCACCTACGTCACTTATCACGCATCCATTTGCTTGCTAACTTCTAAATATAACAGTGGTCTATTTCTTTCTTTTACTTTTGTGAGCATATGTCTTTTTAAGAACTCCCTTTACTACCATAATAACAAGGCTTCAGGGGAGTAGATGTAAATATGTGTGTTCCGTCTGCCATTTCTGGGTCTTGATTAGCTAGCTATTCATCTGTATTAATCGGAGTATTAATGAACATTTTTCAGAGCTCTTATGAGGAAGGTATGAAATGGTATGTGTAGAAGTACCAAGAAATGTATCTGGCATGTTATAATAGGCTCTCAAATATTTACTGTCCCTTTCCTTTGAAGCAGTAACCACAACCATCTCTTCCATCTTATTCTCTCTTCCTGGCTGCCACCATCCATTCTCATGCTGCTGATAGAGACTGAAGGTCAGAGGGATTCATATGAGTTATCCAAAAACATGCAAACCATTACTGTCATAGAGATTTAAATATTTCCCTTTCTTGCTTTGTTATTTGTATATATCATTCTTTTTCAGTCTGAATCCTCAAACAGGAGGATGTTAGTTTTCTTTTTATGAAACTGGGCTTGTCATATTCTCTAATATGTAAATAAACTATAGATATAAAATATGATTATACAAATGGCCCAAAGTGCCATTTTTAAGTTCCATTTAAAAGGAAGGGGCACCTGGGTGGCTCAGTTGGTTAAGCAACTGCCTTCAGCTCTGGTCATGACCCCAGAGACCTGGGATCGAGCCCCGCATCGGGCTCCCTGCTCAGCGGGAAGCCTGCTTTTCCTTTTCTCATTCCCCCTGTTTGTGCTCCCTCTCTAGCTGTGTTTCTCTCTGTCAAATAAATAAATAAAATCTTAAAAAATAAAATAAAATAAAATAAAATAATAAAAAATAAATAAAAGGAACTATATCTGATCAGCCATGGCAGCAACTAGCCATGTCATAGCTGGCCTTAGATTACCAACAGCTACCCTAAACAACTCTTAGAATTTGAACATTTTTCCACAAACCATATATCTAAGGTCATATCCCACAACACAAGGTGTTCCATTCTTGCTCCCATATCATCAGTCTGCATACAGGTGTCAGATAGACTGGGTAAGTCTATTTGAGGAACTTCACAAAACAGACCCCCGGGTCTCACCTTTAGAGAATCCAATTCTGATTCCTCCTGAAACCTAAATTTTCATTTTAAATATTTTCACTTGATTTGAGGTGCACTTAGGTTTAGAGAACACTCTAGTAGAGTACATATTATCTACATCGAGCAGAAATATAGGGGTATTTTCTTAAAGGATCAATGAAATGTCCTAAGAAGAGATTTCGGAAGTTTCTATTATAGCCTTCTGTTTAGATGGCTCCAAAAGATTGTTTGAAAGAATTTTCTTCTTGATCTTAAAAGTCTGAACACATTCCCTAAATTGGGTGACTGAGCAGAAGCAGGAGCTAAAGCAGTAAAGAAGGCAGCCAGGACCTTTAAGCATTACCATATTCTACAGCAGTTTTTCTGGCAAAGATAAACATTGTGTGCTCTCAATAAACTGATAAATTTGTTAACAGCTTTTGCTACTGACACCTAGAAATTACACCTAGAAGGAGTGCTGCTAACTGCTGAGAGATTCTCCTTGGACAGAACATGTTGGTCTTTCAGGAAAAGTACCATCAACTGGAGATTGCATTTCACCAGACTTTTGTAAATTCTATTGCTGTAGAAATTACATTTAATAAAATGTTCACCAGGAAACAAATCAATGAACACTTCCTCTACAAAAATAAGGAATTTCATTTGAACAAGAAAGTGTAGGTATGGATGAATCATTATCCTAGTTTCTTTTTCCTTATGAATTCAACTTTCATATAAATTCTTGTGAATTTAGCATAAAGTCCATATGGTGTATTTATAGGTGTTAAGCTCTAAATGAATGCTTCAAATGGAATCACAGAATTTTATTGCCCAAAGAATGAAAGATAATGTTAGCTGCTACAAAATCCTCACTTTATTAACAAATAAACTGAGACTTAGAAAACCTAAATGTTTTATCTATAGTCATACATCTAGTGGTTGACATCAGAACCTGATCTTCTAATGACTGGAGGAATTTTATGTCTACCACACCACTTTTCTTAAACTGTGTCTTTAAAAAACCTGTGTCCTAAGAGATGTTACTAAGTCTTTGGTGGGGGAAAAGAGTGTGTAATTTTGAGTAAATATCTTTTGAATTTCCACAAGGGGTAACTGTTGATAGGCTTTCTTAAGTGTTTGATCACATATACTTCTGGCCATAATGGCTATTAAAATTTCACAGGGATTCACAGAACATGTTGGGAAATCATCTTTATTCTTTGTGGCTGAATTCTGTCAGCATTTCTGTGTAATCATCCTCATGGAGTCTATGGTACTAAATCTTGTTAACTTAGTACAGATTTTTTTTCTTGTTGTTTGAACAGTAATATTCAAAACCTCAGGACTGAATAGACAAGTTATTGTACTGGAGTTCAAAGATGTAACACTCTGCCCTAAAGAGCTGTAGCAAGACATGAGTTTTTTGGAAGAATATTTCTGTAGTTTCAATTTCTAAACTCGGTTTTCTGTAGTAGTTTGTGTATGAGATTAGGAAGTATGTAGTTACATTATTGTAACCACTTTGGAAATTCTTGACCTTGATCTATACAGACTAGATCTACACTTGCTTTAACTATGTTATTATTACTTCCATTCTACCTATTTCTCTTTTATCTTTAATGTGCCTTGAGCTTCTCAGATAAAAAGATTATTAGAAGTACAAAGTGTTGTATTGTTACTACAAGCATAAAACCTCTTCAGTTCATCAGTGAAGGTTTGGCCCATTGACTAAAATGGTCTATATTTTTTGAAGTATGCTACCAACATATTTCTGAAGACTTATAAAAATTTTGAAGGACATATATAGAGGTATATTCTCTCTTTTGAATGCTCAAATGCCAGTTTCTAGAATTACATCTTAAGTTTCCCTAAGGGTACTTTGAACGTAACTTTCTCTTCTTTTCTTCCTGGGATGGAGAAGGATAATTATGTCTATCAGTCTACTTTCTAACGGTAGTTTGACAAATGGTCAAAGTTGCTTGCTCACAGATACTGACAAGCTCAGTTAGTGCTGCCATCAAACTGATGGCATTAAGTGAGTTAAAGAGAAAGATCTGAAGGTATTTGCTTACTTTACTCCTTCTCAAATGAATACACATTTTCAAGAATAGACTAGTTGACACATTTTAACTGATGAAAATTATCTGAAGAGTATCTTTCTATGAAGGCCACACAACTCAAAAGAAAATCCAACCACTGAGATCACAGGGAACATGCAGTAATCTTTTTCACAATCTATAAACTCTCACACGTAGAACTTGATTTTGCTCCTTTATATTCCGTATTCTCTTCCCAGGTAGCACTAAATTCTAATCCCCATGTATGAAATTTTATACTAAGTTTTTCTTCCTTTTCACTCATCACTATCAGTCCCCAAAGCTCTGATTAATGCCATAATTCTTCCTACTTCTAGGCACTTTCATAGTTTACCATCTTACAATGGGGTTATTGTTATTCCACTGATTTTTTTAAAAGATTTTTATTTATTTATTTGACAGAGAGAGAGAGATCACAAATAGGCGGAGAGGCAGGCAGAAAGAGGAGGAAGCAGGCTCCCTGCTGAGCAGAGAGCCCCATGCTGGCCTTGATCCCAGGACCCTGAGATCATGACGTGAGCCGAAGGCAGAGGCTTAACCCACTGAGCCACCCAGGCACCCTGTTTATTTTATTTTATATTTTTTTAAGTTAAGCTAATTTCATCTTCCAACCCAGGTCATAAATTTCTTAAGGGCAATTACAGTCTTGTGCTTCTTTCATATATCTAATCACAGCACAGAGAACATCACTGGAACTCAAAAACACACATCAGTTTGATTCACTAAAGGGCAGAGATAATGGGAAATTTGAATGGCAAACTAAGAGGAGATATCCTTAACTTTGAATCCAATTACAGAAATTCCAGATCTCCTCTTCTGAGATAGGTTCAGTAACACTGATGTCTAGAATAAGATGGACAGAAATGGTGCAAGAATGTGGATGTTGGGGCGCCTGGGTGGCTCAGTTGGTTAAGCGACTGCCTTCAGCTCAGGTCATGATCCTGGAGACCTGGGATCGAGCCCCACATTGGGCTTTCTGCTCAGCGGGAAGCCTGTTTCTCCCCCTCTCAGTCCCTCTGCTTGTGTTCCCTCTCTGGCTGTGTTTCTCTCTGTCAAATAAATAAATAAATAAATAAATAAATAAATAAATAAATAAATAAATAAATAATTTAAAAAAAAAAGAATGTGGATGTTAGGGCTCTTCAGTGGGTTAACACAGGTTAAGGTAGTAGAAGAGTAAGTGATTAACAATACAACCATTTTTCTCTGCAGTTCAAGGTTTTTTACCATCTTGAAAACTTATCCTATATCCACATTTTATTAGGGAAAAAAAAGCCTTTTGTGTTAAAGAAGGGAGACAAGAAATTTTAGTTAAAATTTTGACCCTGATTATTTTCCCAAGGGGCTCAGACAACAGCCTCTCATAAACTCTCAGGAGCAGGACAGTTTTACAGTAGTCAGGGTGGTTAGAAAACAGAAAAGAAGGTCTTGTTCTCATGCTTCTGCCCAATGCAGTAAATGGGGTCAAGTGACCCCACTTGAGATTGGGGCTGGAGGAGATAATCGAAGGAGATGTGTGCAAGCATAAAGATAACATTTCAAATAAAACTTAATGTCATGTAATAACAAAACCCAGAGGCAGGAAACCCAGAAATTGTGCCTATCTCTCTTACCAGTGTAATTTGTGAGCCTGTGTCTTCTCACCTCTCCGAACTTTAGCTTCCTCGCCCAAGAAATAGATAATAGTAGTGATGATACTTACCTGAAAACAATGTTGTGAGGTAGAATGAAAGACAGATTTTCATGGTGTAATAAACTTTTTATTGACAGATGGAAAAATGGACCAATTATTTTCTCATATGCGGCAAAATAGCCTGCTCAAGACACACTTAAAAAATCATATGCTCAAAAATGTAGAAAAGAGGATGTTCCCGGTATGCCATGGCCATGATATCAGGTGTTGTCCGGAACTTCTGCTCAGCAGAGGCTTGGACAGTAGGAACAATAGTTCTGGGTCCCAGCGACCCAGAACCAGCCTAGATCTTTATTACTTTTATCTTTGCCACCAAGCAACAACCTCCACGGCTTTGCCATGGTGCAAGCCTTTATGGTTTTAGCACTTATTGAAAAAGAACTTGTAGGTCTCGACAAGTGAAATATCGATCAACAGAAGAATAGGGGGTTAATCCAAAAGGTGAATACAAAAGCAAATCTATTCACCAAAGATAGCAGTGCACAAGGAGGGTCCAGAAACTGGGAATGCATGCTGTATTTATGTATCACAGATCATTAGCAGTATACTGATAGTACAGATATGGGGAGAGAGGAGAGAAGCCTCAGGACCTACAATTTATATTAGACAAAGAAAGAAAATATTTTACACTCCCCATACCCTACACTAAGACAACATGTGGTAAAGGAAATCATTTTAAAGGCTCAAATTCCAAAGCTTTCTGCTTGCTTCTTTATGCTGCTGAAGGTAGATACTCAAGATAGAAACTTTTTAAAATTCTACTTTTATTTCTTTAATTTCTTAGGAAATACCTTGACAATCCTTTTTGGTGTGAAAGACAAAGTTGCTGTGATCAAAAAACCTATTATTTTTTTCTGTATAAAAGAGGAACATAAGCTTTTGGGTCTTCTTCTGGCAGCTCCAAGAAGTTGAAGGAACTCCAGAGAAATAGAGTGGTAGGAGAAACGGTATCTTAAAATGGGGAAGAACAAACTTCAGAAAATAGAGGCTATAAAGTGGGGGGATGATGCAGAAAACATTTATTTGTTTTGTGTGCTCAACATCCCATCTCTATTTTATCTGTTAACGTCTCCTATGTGGCACATGATCCTAATGATGTCCTTTAGAAAGATCTTTTCATTCTCCCTACCCCTCCCTGCCACTGCTGCCGATACTACTACTATTACTACTACTAGTAGTAGTACACACACACACACTACATCAACGCAAACCATGATGGCAAGTTAGTGGCCCAAATTGAAATTTGATGTATAAACATCATTACACTTAATTCCTGGTAACCACTTCATACTCAAGTGCTTCCAGGTGACTCCCCATACCCACCCCACCATCAATTTTTTTTAACGGCTACATGGATTTTTTTCAAACAAGATTCCAATCTGAATTGCACATGGTATCTTACCGTCCTGCTGCCAGTAGGAAGTAATCTGAAGGGTGACATAGTTTCATCAGTGAATATTCTGTTCCTCCCAACATTTATCTCTAAGCATTTTATCACTTATTGATGGCCCCTGGTTTGTACATTTTAAAATATGTCTTTCCAGTTTTATTTTTTGTTCATTTGACATTTACCTTTTTCCATGTTCTGTCCAAAAGTCTGGATACAACAGAGCATGTCTAATAGAGTATGCTGCTATTTCTTTAGAAAAACAGCTCTAAAGACTTTCTATGAGTCATCGGAAAGCTCTTTCTCCCAGAGCATTTATCATTTTAATTTCAACCTTGTCTAATTCAAGAAAATATCTTGACATTTTGTTAGAAAACATACTATTTTCTTGGGATACCAAAAAATTGAATTTCAGCTTTATTTGCCAATTGAGGAACCAGGAGAGCATGCCTAAATTCCTTTCACAGATCCCTAAGACTTGAGGGCTCTATCTGCATGAAGCTCTCAGTGAAATCTCTAGCAGCTCTGAGCACAGAGGGAGTTCAATAAGAGACTTAAGTCCTCCATCTTTCTGCACATGAGTGTCAATCAAAATCAGAACAAAAAAATTCCTAGTAATTTTAACATTTGATATAAAAAAATCTCAAATGGAAAATGCTATGCTTAACTTATCCAATAGTGATCAGACTAAACTGTAAATGTTTCAATTCATTATTACTCTCAAAGCCTCATCAAATAAAACTATTTTAATAGAAATCATATCTTCCCTGCATGTAACTTCCCTCTTCAGACACAACACTCTATTTTGCCATTTTTAACACCAGTTAAAAGTATAATTCTCACATAGAACATAATTCCTAATATGGCACAATGCATAAAGTCAGTTAAAATGTTTATCATCTCATAAATTACACATATTTTCTTACAATGGGTCTCCTTGCCTCCATTCTTTTAAAAACCTACTCTCTCCCTAATGAATCTTTTAAAGAAAACAGTTTCCACATTTTATGACATTACAAGAAAACATCCAATAGCTTGTCATTGCTTATAGAACCAAGCTTAAATTTAACATTTGGGGATCTTAGTTTTTTTCCTCTCCCTCTTCTCTCTAGTCTCACTTTTCCTTATTCTTACCAAAATGTCCTAATTCTCACTTGGACAGGATACTTTATCACATGCATAGACAGGTGGTACCTAGAAACTCATAAACTTTAAACTTCAGGGCTTCTTGAAGGTGCCTGACCTAACTTTGTTTTCATAATTTTATTTTTTCCCTAAAGAGACCTGCAAAGAACTTGAATTTCCATGACTATATGTTAAATATATTAATTCCATTGCCTTGTTTGAACAGAGCACCCCTAGATTTTCATGCCTCCCTCTTCCTTCTGCTTTTTGCTCTAAACATTTAAATCTCTTCTTCGAGGCTCAAATAAATTCTCATTTCCTCCATGAAACATCTCACAGCTACTAGGACCTTCTGGCACTATTCTTATATTTTTTTCTTTTTTCTCACATTTAGGTTTTTTTTTTTTTAAGATTTTATTTATTTATTTGAGAGAGAGAGAGAAAGATAGCAAGAGCAGGAACACAAGCAGGGGCAGTGGGGGTGGGAAAAACGGGCTTCCCATTGAGCAGGGAGCCCAATGTGGGGCTCAATCCCAGGACCGTGGGATCATGATCTGAGCTGAAGGCAGACACTTAATGACTGAGCCAGCCAGGTGCCCCTTTTCTCACATTTTAAAATAATGTGTTATCATCTTATTTTTTATGTGCTGTTGTAAGCCATCTGAAATACATTTGGAAGATAGGTAGTATATGTATATACATAACTACACACATAAATTAATAGGTTCCACAACTCCAAGTAGGAATTTTGCCTATGCTATGTCTTGGTTATTTCATACTATATTGCCTTTTTTGTTCTTTGCAAATATATATAGATATTTTATTCTAGCCCAGGTAGTGGATAAGAATTCTCAAACTAGTGCTAAATAATCCACATGATATGTCATATGCCATGAACATTCATTTATTCAAAAAGTATTTAGTATGTACCAAGTAAGTGATAGGCACTACACTAGGTATAGTTCAATAATGACTACAAATAATGAATAGACACGAATCAGTGTATTAAGAGTCATAATGGGAGAATTACACCTTTACTGAAAAAGCACTGGACTTTATCTCCTGGTCATATAGGGATAGAAAGGAGCCATACAATGGGATTACACAGGAAGGATCATGTTGTCCATGTTTTCCACAATTTGGGGTTTTGTTTTGATTTCATTTTTGAACCTTATTCTGGAGGAATTCCTCTTGCAAAACGATGAAGAAATATCTCCCTTCCCTACTCAAAGGAGCAGAAGACTCTGACCTTGAAGGACAGAAAAAAGTGGCTTATTTACAGAAGACTGCTGCAGAGAAAAGGCAGCCACCAAGCTTCAGATAAGAGAGAAGGAAAGCTGTTTTATTCCAATGTTAACAAGTACAATGGGGAAAAGAAAAGAATTGTATTGATTCATTGATTTCATACTTACTTTTGCTTGTTTCTTTGGTTTCATTTTTGTTTTTGTGGAGACTGGCCATTTAAAATTTGCTAGCAGTGGGCACCTGTGTGGCTCAGTTGGTTAAGCAACTGCCTTTGGCTCAGGTCATGATCCTGGAGTCCTGGGATTGAGTCCCACACTGGGCTCCCTGCTTGGTGGGGAGTCCACTTCTCCCTCTGACCTCTCCCCGCTCATGGTCTCTCTCCCTCATTCTCTCTCAAATAAATAAATAAAATCTTTTAAAAAATTGTTAGCAGTATTTGGTTTCAGATGGTTAAGACAGCAATTTAACTTTAGATAAAAAAAAAATTTGTTTTGAAGAAATCAGTAAGTGGTCCTTTTAAGTCTCACAAATGTAAGGCAAATATCCACCCATGGTTCTGGGAGAAAAGTGTGGTAGCATTACAATCAGAACACAGATATTATAAATTTAAGTATTCTGTTTAGTAAAAATGCCTGGCCATATCTGTACCATTCTTAAGAGGAAGAATACACATTTCCCTTCAGAGGTTATAACCAACTACCTAGTCAAATCAGGGAGTGTGACACATCTAGATATTTCCAAATTCTCTCCCTAGGAAGGACTGCTCCATGAGTATCTGTTGTTCCCATTCTGAAATTTCATGAAGAAATACTTAGCAGAAAGGTGCACATCTCTGTCTAGTCAAAATCTATGCTTCAGTTATTCAAAGACACGGTGCTGGGTCACAGATAAATGGGTGGGTGGTGGGGAGGAGACTTCATTTGGGGCTAGAATAGTTAGTTGAGAGCCTGAATTCAAAATCATGGAAACATTTGAACATTCTCATAAATGAGAGATAGGTTGGACTGCTACTTCTGAAAACCTGCTAGGCCCAAATCTAGAGGTTGGTTTGGGACTACTGAGCCTAAGAAAAACCAACTTCTAGTGAGAGTTTAATTCCTGTCTTCACTGTGCTTCTGTTGACTCTAAGCACTCAGACCACTTTTATTAAACACAGCATACTGGCTTGAACTATGGGTTCTAAACTCACACTCAGAGTAAATTTTTATAAAAACTGAAGAACTGGGAAAAGAAAATAACTAAATAATGATAATCTGAAGTGGTCTGAAATATGCTAATTTCAGAAAAATAATGGCTGGTAGGGATGACAAGTCACCCCAAGACAGATGTGTAGAACATGTAAGCATTTTAAAGGGATTCAAGAAGAGGGACTTGTATTTCCCCAATTTGTAGGATGAAATCCCCAAATCATAATTTGACTATTAATGGCAGATTGACTTGTTTGGGAGTCATAGGCCAGGATATCTGACAGCATATCAACTTTCCAAGAATTGACCCAGTCCTCTTCTTGATAATAAAAAGGATCAGGGTGCCTGCATAGCTCAGTTTGTTGAGCATCTGACTCTTGGTTTCAGCTCAGGTCATGATCTCATGGATTGTGAGAATGAGTCCTGCACTGGGCTCCATGCTCAGTGGGGAGTCTGCTTGAAAGATCCTCTCCCCCAGCCCTTTCCCCCTCCCTTTCTCAATTAAATAAATAAATTTTTAAAAAAGGCACAAAACCCCACAAAAATAAATAAATAAGTAAAGAGGATCATAAAGAAATAAATAAGATGATTTATGCTTATTTTATGTGATGTTTAATTTTATATGTCAACTTGGTTGAGCCACAGTGCCTAGATATTTAATTACACGTAATTCTTGATATTTCTGTGAGACTGTTTCTGGATGAGATTAACATTTAAATCAGTGGACTCTGAGAAAAGCAGATTGCTCTCTATAATGCAGGTGGCCACCATCCAATCAGTTGAAGGCCTTCATAAACAAGGACTGACCTCCCCAAAGCAAGAAGGAATTCTGCCAGCAGATTGCTCTTTGGGCTTAAACTGAAATGCTGGTTCTTCCTTGGGTCTCTAGTGTGCTGGCTTACCCTGCAGATTCTGGATTTTCCAGCTTCCATAATCACATGCATCAATTCCTTAAAATAAAATGACACTACAGAAAAAGGGATGGTATCCAAGATCTATAAAGAACTACTCAAACTCAACATCCAAAAAGAAGATGAACACATCAAAAAATGGGCAAGAGACATGAAGAGGCACTACTCCATAGAAGATATACAAACGGCTAACAGACACATGAAAAAATGTTCAGCGTCACTAGCTATCAGGGAAATTCAAATCAAAACCACACTGAGATACCACCTTACACCAGTCAGAATGGCCAAAATTAACAAGTCTAGAAACAACAAGTGTTCGAGAGGCTGTGGAGAAAGGGGAACCCTCTTACACTGTTGGTGGGAATGTAAACTGGTGCAGCCGCTTTGGAAAACAGTGTGGAGATTCCTTAAAAAATTAAAGACAGAGCTACCCTATGACCCTGCAATTGCACTACTGGGCATTTACCCCAAAGATACAGATGTAGTGAAAAGAAGGGCCATATGTACCCCAATGTTCATTGCAGCAATGGCCACAATTGCCAAACTGTGGAAAGAGCCAAGGTGCCCATCAACAGATGAATGGATAAAGAAGATGTGATACATATATACAATGGAATACTATGCCTCCATCAGAAAGGATGAATATCCAACTTTTGTAGCAACATGGACTGGACTGGAAGAGATTATGCTGAGTGAAATAAGCCAGGAAGAGAAAGTCAAGTATCACATGGTTTCACTTACTTGCGGTGCATGAGGGGTAACCTGGAGGACAGTGGGAGAAGGAAAGTAAATGGGAACTAGGGTAATC